>OZ007507.1:13952319-14049577 GCA_963931865.1 Axinella damicornis | reverse complement strand
CCACTTGTTAGAGTAGGCATGTACTATATCCAGCATTTTCTGTAGTAGTTCCTTTGGGGAGGAGGCTACGTATACAAGGGCCAAGTCGTCAGCATAGGTTGGGCACCGATTATACTGCATGATTACCATGCAGTTGTTTAGGGTTAGTCACCAGTTGGATTTGCTCTGTCTCTCCTATCCCAAATTAAAGCTTGTGATCATAGTCCTCAAACATACAGAAATCACAATGCAGCAATTGACCATACAAACAGCAATAATGCTCAAAGCTTTCAGTAACAAGTTGTTGCTTTGCAGTGAATATGTCACGGTGTTGCCATGGATACAAATCCTCCTATATAGTCAAACCAAGAGAGTCATTCCAAACTATACTACATACAAAAAGATAGCTACATATCATCAAAGACACTATAGTTGAATTTCATACTCCTAGACAGCTTCGATTTATCTGGTGCTACCCCAAATCCAATCTTCCTCCTCTTCAGGGGTCACTACCAACCCAATTGGTGTATCAGTGGATGCCTCTAGTGAACTTGTTGAAGCTTGAACTACTGCAGTCACTTTTTCAAGATTGACTTTCAACATTTGATGGTGATTTTCTATTCCTTCTTGCACAACAGAAGTTTCAGATGTCTTGTCTGCATCACTCCCTTGTGAGAGATGACAGCGGATCCGATGGAGATTGATCCCCAAAAAAGCAGGTTGTGATGACTTATTTGTCTTACGAAAAGCCTCAAACCAGAATGGTGCCAGCCAGTCCTTTCTGTCGGGAGGGTTGCTATGACGATAACCAGTAGGTACAATGGCAAGTTCATCAGTAAGGGCATTCTGGCCTTCAAGTGTCTTACAGATGCTTTCCTTCCACTCAGACAAGAGCCTTTTGAATAGCTCAAGTCTTCCATTGTAGTAGCCAAAGCTAGCATAGTACCAAAACCGGGATGTGGATGACTGGGGCGGAGGCTTAACCTCATTGGCAAATGTGAGAGCGAAAACGGTGTTCTTCCACACTTGTGACCCAATACAACTGGTTAGTTCCCTTATACCTTTTGCATCATCTCTGGTGAAACGTCCACGCATGTCCAGCAGTAGATAAGTAGATCACACGAACTGCAGTGTTCTGCTATTGCCACAAGATTGGCTTCTTCTTTACCAAAAGGGTCACCAAGGCCAGGGGTATCAAGAACTGTCACTTCAATGGTCTTTTGCACCGATCTATCCTCAACCTTCATTGAGAATGAATAAGATGTGATCGTGCTGGTCACTGATGTTACAGACGTCGCTTCTTTTGCTACTTCCTTTCCAACCAATCCATTAATTAGTGAGGACTTCCCTACTCCCATCTTCCCCGAGATTATGATCACGAGGGAGCTCTTTCCAGACTCAATGTAGACTGTATTGAGTTCCACAGTCTGCTTAACTTCCATGTTCAGCAATGCTTCTCATCAAGGTTGAGCTCATGGGCAGATTTGAAATGGTCTGTCACTGTATAGGCATAAGCGCAAAACATCTTGTAAACCTGTACAGCAAAAATTGGATTTGCTACAAGGGCCTGGAAGTTTACTTAAGTCAGTCACACTGTAAGGCAATACATGTACACAGTAAAAGGCATTGATGCCTTCAAAAAAACCCTTGTCATTCAGATGACAAAGGCAACGATGATTTGCAAATAGAAAGCTTGTTTGTCTGTGATGTGGTGGTGCACTTCCACCCCAGCCTATCTCCCAGACCCTCCTTCTGATCTTACGAGGGTCTGGTTCCGAGACTACCCTTGAACCCAAGGCTGAAATGGCTAAGTAATCATCATTCTTCACTTCTATTTTGTTGATTTATAGAGAGAAGACATAGATGCTAGCCTCGTTCTCAGGCCTTCCGCACCTTCAGTTTTTGATCCTTGCAGTATGCAAAATCAAAAGCTGGAGGGGTGGAAGGCCTAGGAACGAGGCTACATAGATGCTGCTGTAGAGCTGGGATGCAAATTAGTATCGCAGGCCAGACATTTGTGGCACGCGTGGGGAAGGAGAAAGAACGCATCTGGTCACCATAGACAGGTTTTCAGTGTGGACAATGCCGGGATCTTGGTTGTACCAATCGGATTGGAATAATGTTCTTACCTTCCATACTGTGGTCACAATCTGTAGCTACATGATTCAAACAAGAACAAGAACAGATTTGCAAGCTAGATGTCTTCACAGTCGCAAGAGAGCGACACAAAAACAACAACTAACCATTTCTTCACGATCAATGACGTCGTACATGTAGTACAGCAGTGCAGATACTACAGTTGTGTTCCGTCCTCATGATATTTGCCATGACGCCATGTTTCAGTGATTGCCATGACTGTCTGGCCAGCGATCGCGAGACTAGGATGCAGTGTGGTCTGACATAGTTTAGCTAGGTGACAGCAATGGTGCAGTATTCCCCCTTCCCGATCCCTTGGGCCCCCGTATAAATCAGGAACCAGACTATTTCTCACTATAGCTATACTGACAACCGATTTGTTAACTGGTTTACTTACACCTACAGGCGAGAGAGCTCCTAGCTGTCTCAAAGTGCGCTACGGAGAGACGGATCACTGTCACAGGCGCAGGCTGCTGTAGTGAGGGGCCTGACCCTAGCCTGTTTTCGTCCCCATTCCAAGCTCGAATTCAGACCGACTTGGGAACGAAGACTTTGCAGCGTGCACGTGGTCGGAAGGAGTGGGGGAATTTCCCAGATGCTATGTAGCTTATAGCTATGCTTGTTCAGTTTCCGTTATGGCAACGTTGTGGCCAGCTGGCATGAGACTAGCTATTTAGTTAACTACGTAAAATCTAGTCTCATGCCAGCTGTCTTGCAAAGGCAACATCTACATTTTGGTACTCGGCTACCCCAAAAGTTCAACTTAGCACCGAAATGTGTCTTTAACAAATCTATAATTATACGGCATGCAAGTAGAACAACAACTACGTATAGGCTCTACATGCATAATAATTACTAGTATTGACTTTGAGTTAACCATGCAGGTATTAGCAGGAGCGCATGCGCTCCTGGTATTAGCTTAAGACTGCAGTCTGAGATTTGGATAACTTGTAATTGCAAGGCACATAATGGGGGGGGGGGGGGGGGGGGGGGGGGGGCAATTGCGATTGCTCAAGCTCTTGCCCCCCCCCCCCCCCCCCCCCCCCCCCCCCGCTGCATAGCAATCAACTGACAGAGTAGCTAGTTGCATGGCTATAGGACAAGTTATAATGTGTGCATCCCAATGACAAGAATCGTACATGCACATGTGAAATTAATTCTCTTGGCAATATTGCCAAGAGAATTGCCACGAAACATAATTATTGTATCACAGGTTGTAACAGCTTTGGAAATGAGGTGCCCGAAACATAGTACAAAGGTAACTACAAAACGATAACATTGGAAGGGCAAGGGGGAGGGTGGGGTGGGTTGGGGGGTATAATTATACAATTGCTTAATCAATCACACACTGTTCTCAGTTTCAGATTCACTACTCTCAGACTGAAGCATTTTGGAGGCTTCTTGAATTTTTCGTTTTGCCTTCTCTGCATGCTTGCGGACAGCGCTAACGATAACAGCTAGCCCGGCTGCTGCACCAGCAGTTCCACCTCCTGCAGCCCCAATCCCTGCTCCTACAAGAGTTCCTGCGTACAAACCCATGGCTATACCAGCTGGGCCTCCAACTGTTCCAACTATCACCCCAATCAACGCCCCAAGAGCAGCTCCTCCAGTTGTGCCTGCTGCCACAGCTCCTGTAGCCTTGCTGGCTGTCACAATGTTAATCGGTAGCTCGTCGTTGTCTACATTCTGTTGCACGGCACCTGGCGGTGAGACCCTGAAACGATGAAGATTGATCCCCATGAGGGCAGGCTTGGCATCTTCCTTGATCTTGCTGAGCGCTGCAAACCAAAAGTCGGAGAACCAGTCCGTCCGGTCAGGAGGAGGGAGATTGCGATAGCCAGCAGGAACGAGACTGATATCACTGATGAGCTCCTCAGGTAGCTTAACTTTTTCCCTCAAGAACTTTGGTAGTATTTCCTCCCATTCATTCAGCAGCGATCTAAATTTCCCCTTTCTCTCTGAGTCATCTGGTCTCCCGTAATATCCATATGTGAGCATCTGCAACCATCCAGCAGGTTTGGGGTCCGAAGGCAACACTTGGTTGGCAAAGGTGAGGACAAACATAGTATTCTTCCAGATGCCCGAACCAACACGTTTATTGAACTCCTTCATCCCTAAGGCATCGGCTGTGGTAAAGCGTCCTCGCATATCCAGGCAGTAGATGAGTAGGTCGGCATCTCGACAATGCTCTGAAATTGCAGTGAGGTTGGCCTCCTCGTCATTGACAGGGTAATCCATGATGAGGACTTCAACACTCTTTGTTACAGCACGATCGGTCGCTTCTATTTGTAGTTGGTATGCCGATATCTCAGACGTGATGGTGTATGGTGACTGAGCTTCCTTTGCAAAATTTTTCCCAAGCAGTCCATCAATGAGTGACGACTTTCCAACCCCCATCTTCCCTGAAATAACAAACTTCAGGGTACTCTTGCCAGACTCGATATAGTCTTTGAGTTCTGCTAATCCAATAGTGTCAGCCGAAGCAAGCAGGGACAGTATGAACTGTGGAGGCAGGACTGGACTGTGGACTGGATTTTGTACTCAATAATGAATTTTGACAATCAGGGATCATAAAATTATATGCTAGCCAGACCATTCCCACCAGCAGTAGTTGATTACTTGCAGTATGCAAATATATAGTGGGAGAAGAACTGGGATATCGGTCACGTGCGATGACGTCAGATAGAAAGATGCATGGTAGATACACGGGGGGCAGTGCCCAATGAAGAATCTCAATACCCATTCTAGTACTGTCGTCCATATGCTGGAAGTCAGAGGATTTGCAAGGCAGATGAGCAATACTGTTCATTGTTCACAGCGCTGGCGACAGATCGACGTGAAACAGGTATTATAGTGGTCGGGCACCCCCCCGGTGTGTCTACCATCTGTGTATATACCTGATGTCATCGCATGTGACCAGATCTCCGCTTTCCCCTGCCATATTTGCACAATGCAAGCGATCAAATACTGATGGTGAGAATGGCCTGAGAACAAGGCTACATATACCGTAGTGTCCCACTAATACGCCCTCTTCGAAAATACACCCTCCCCCTCTTTTTCGCCCAAGTTCCTGCACAGGGTAGTTTGACTCGTTATAAAGCCCCCCCCCCCCCCCCCCCCCCTGGTGAGTGTCTTCTGGAATACATGTGCGCAACTTTGCAGATCATCTCTCAGATCGAGTAGTCACCGTTGACGCCGACGGTACAAGTCATCTCGCTGCCACTCTTCCGCAGGAAATACCGTGGTTCATGACCAACAGTATTGCTGTTCTTGAGGATGGCTACAGCAAAGTCGTCGTGAATGTTGTGGTCCTCGAGTTGAAGTGCAGCTCTTCTCACCGATGTAGGGAGACGACCACGCATGATGACCACGAACAGTACTGGCGATCGTTTGTACTTTTGTAACTGTGAACATGAACCTTGGCAGTGTCATAAACGTAGCAAAACTTTATGAGGGGGCGTATAATCGAGACTAACTGCGTACTCGAAATATGCCCCCTCCCTTCTTTGGGCTGGATGTAGTGTACAAAAGAGGGGGGCGTATTAACGGGACACTATGGTATGCTGCATTGCAACTGTTGACATGGGTTCTAAGGGATGATGCTAGAATACAGCCAGCCCTTTGTGACTGCCATTTATGGGCAATACAATTACACAGAGTAGCTACAGCAACGACATGCTACAAGGGGTAGCTACATAAACCACATGCAGATAAGCACAATACACATCGTCATTGTTCAGTGTCATGAGAACTCAGTACTATAGTATAGTTTTCCACTAGGGCTAGTATAGTAGCCTCCTTCCCAGGCCCCACCCCATCTTTGTCGCTTGTAGTATACGAAAAGCAAGGGTGGGGCCTGGGAACGAGGCTACGTAGGCTAGTAGTATGAGGGCTAGCAATGCATGTTTCAGGTTTGTAGTTGGAGAAGCGGGCCTCCTGTCGTTCTTTGAATACGCGAGCCGCAAATTATAGGACAGGAAGACGTTGTCTTCACTGCTCATTCTCCTGTATAACTAGGAATACGTATCCGCATGTGCAGCCTGGCCACGTGCTTACGAGTATAATACGATAGATCTCTGAATTTGCGAGTGTGGAGCTGAGATAAACATGTCGATTACACTCACTGTTCGACTCCACATGTAGCTGCTCTAGCTCTGCAAGCCCTGAAGGCCCCGCTCGCTTGTACCCTAGCCTCTGGCTACGTGTGGAGTTGCAGATGTCGACTGTTTGACTCCATATGTAGCTGCGCCAGCTCTGCAAGCCCTGGAGTACCGCGCGCTCGTCCACTGATCTGTTTTTCAAGGTTGTAGTTCTCACACCATTGAGCCCTTGCAGCAAATAAAACTCAATTGGCTGGCAGGAAACCCGCAACATTCCTATCAACATTCTTGAGCGTGACATATTCTGGTGAAGTGACAATTACTTATAGTACCTGTGCTGTAGCACATACGTACGTACATGTCATACGTATAATATATAGTGAGAAATAGAGAAATAGATCCCCCATTCACAGCCTCACGCTAATGCGCTCGGCATTAATGCCAGTGGTATACATGGAGTCACAACTAGTGATCCCGGTCACTTCAGTAAGTACAGTGCTGACTGATGGGACCATCCTTGGCAGGACTTAGTACCTGGCTTGACTTCATGCTACATGTACGTAGCAGGGAAGACAGCTCTGCTACAGTGCAGAACATGATATGAATACTTCCACAGTCACTACAACATACCATCTCCATCTCAACACCACCCTCAGTGTGGAATGACTTCACTGGCTTCATTGATGGAGGCTACAGTGAAGTGACAATTACTTATAGTCCCTGACGAAACTGAGTGACATCATGTACAATTTGATTTGTGTTCAGGAAACCAACCCCTACCCCTCATATAGCTAACAGAATGCAGATGCTGTAGCACGTGCAGGAGTGATCTCGTCATGCATGCCAACTCAGAGACAGCTCACCATGTCTTTCAACTGAACACCTGCTTCACTCTCAGTGTATACGTGTACACCATCAACTGACACTCGGAGGAACTGCTGCTCTCTGAAGTAGTCTTCGTTTTCTTTCGCTTTTCGGATAACGTAAGCAGCTGACTCAGATGGAATATGCCACGTTATCTCCAGACACCCATCACCAATCTTGTAAAGCACAAGTATATGCTTTGGCAATGAAAATTGTTTCCGTAGTGACTCCCACAGATCCTTGACATACTTGAGTGACTGGTCGGTGATGTTCACCCCATCAGTCTTCGTCGTGAGCAATGAAAACAGTTTCTCCTGTGGGATGGGCAGCATCCTGCGCGTGGGATGCTCTAGGTCGACTGCATCCAGGTAGTCTTTGATCTTTGTTACAAGCATGTATCCAGTGAGATCTTGCTTGTACTGCTCCATCATTGCCTTGGTTCGGTCATCTCCGTATTCTTCAATGATGGATTCCAGAAGGTAGTAATTCATGAAGCCCCATACATCTTCCGCAGTTAGCATCTCAAACATTTCACATATGCTTGCAGAAGGTTTCAAAAGCTTTCTAATAAACTGACCGCCATTCATCTTTCCCTGACAGGAGTACAGGCTGCCCAGGAAGAGGCGAAACCGATTGCTAGTGATTTCCTTGCTGTCCAGTTTGTCCTGGAGTACCTCATAAGTGCGTACCACCAACGCTCCCCACTTCCTCCCAATGATCGTGCAGTTTCTTTGTGCAACCGCAGCAACCACTGCGGAAGTTGGCTCAGATGCTGCTTGTAGACCTACATCAGAAGAACACATTAACGGCAAGTAATAGTCATCACACTTGTTCTGATGGAGCTGAATCATTGTAGGATTCCAATGAAAAAAACTATACATAGACATCTTCCTCAGTCTTGCTAGTGTAATGTTAGCTGGCTGTGCACACTAGTCCACTACCGCAGTGCTAGCTGACTACAGTGCCGTCACCTACCAGTGGTGAGAGCGAGGTACTTCAACTTGATCCTATCAGCCACCACCATCTCCCCCATCAGCATCAGCACCTCCACCACCCTCCTCCAGGTACAGTTTTGGCCCTTACGCAGCCACCTCGAGAGCATCTCACTCTTGCAGCGCTGCAGGTGGCGATGGTCTGCCTCTATCTCCCTCAACTCGTCATCCTTCAGGCCCAGGAACAGTCCGAGAGTGAACCACTCCTTGATTGGCTCCAGCTCTTGTACCAACTCCCTGAGGTCACCTAACGTGAGGACACGCTCTATCCCTAGAAGGGTACAGAGCTGACGATAAGGCCACTTCAAAGTCTTCCATTTTGTTTATTTTTTCCATGAGGAATTTTCATACCTAGCTACTCATAAACACAAGCAATGCAGGTAAACGTGTAATACGTTCACGATCGGTTAGAGGGAAAGGGGTCCTCACCGGCTGGTGATACCGCCATACTTGCGAATTCTCATGTCTTTCTTTCTTTGTTAATGTTGCCTCACCACCGCGCCAGATTGCGAGTTGTCACGTGATATTGCAGATTTCAGACCCGCCCCCAGAATAATTTTCAGCGATGCACGCACAGCACTAGTCTCGCGGGGCCTGACCCACACGGAAGGGAGTGGGTCTGGCCCCGCGAGACTAGCACAGCACACAGTACAACCAACTACGTACATCGTCCACAAAGAGATAGCTATATACTCGAGCAGTTGATGGAGTGCAATGGCCAATGAGCACTTTGCCGGTGGGGACGAGATACTAATAGGAATGATTGTTATATATTTCCGGCCACTATCTTCTCTCACTATCTGTTCCACCAGGCTTTCCTGGTTGTGCAGGTGACAAGGGTGGATCGAGGCTTGAAAATGAGTTGTTGAGGGCATTACCTGCATGAGTGTTGTGCTGTTATGCACCCACTGCACATCAGCTTAAGGAGTTACGTAAAACAACTCCAGTGATATTATATTGTTCAAAATTTTCAGCATGCACAATACACTCTACAGAATGCTGTTCAGAGCAGTCAACATGCCACTGACTACTGCTCAACATATGCCCACACATGATGACTGTGTCAAGTGACATACAGTGATGCTATCTGCTCCTCTCTCCATCCACTCTGGTGTCCTCCCATGCAAGAGTCTCCCACCTCATCTGTGATCTCCTTATCTACCAGGTTTCTAAACTGCTATGAATCCTGATAGCAGTCAAGTAGCTAGGCCTACTGCAGTGAGCAAAGTTTGACTTTACTTGAAGAGCTTCAAAGTTAATCCTCCCTACTAGTGTGGAGGGCTATCAGGGACGGAGACAGCTACCAAAAAGTGAGGGGGGGGGGGGGCTAATCGCACAATTGAACGCTGCCGAAGACAGTGCATAGAGGCGTGTAGTGTCGGTATCAGTTCGCGCGAAGCGCGGAAAATTTTTTCGCCTTCATTTTTCAGTTATCAGGATGGGCTCTCGTGGCACCTTCGTGTTTGCACTGCAAGTTAGAGACGCCAGCCCCCAAGAAACGAGGTGACATAGCAATAAGTTAGTGCTAGATTTCGTGGGATAGTACCATCCAGTCAGTAGTGGCCATCCAGTCTGTTGGTTTTTTTTTTGGGGGGGGGGGGGGGGGGGGGGCTCAGCCCCCCTGCTTTTGAAAGTGGGGGGGTGCTCAAGCCCCCCCCCCCCCCCCCCCCCCCCCCCCCCATATCTCCGCCCCTGGCTATGTACCACAACTATCTTCTGGGAAAGGCAGGGGACGTCCAGGATTGTGTATAACCAAAGGAGCAGATTGAATACCTACTGCATAATTATTGGGTTTAGTTGCTGCAAAGTAGCTGATGTAATTGGAGTGAGCTTCAGCACGATCAGGAGGATGACAGAGTATGGACTCACTGTGCATTCTACTATCAGTGCACGACAGGGAATTGGATGACCTCGCTGAGCAAATACAATCCAACTGTGGATATTGCATGATGCAAGGACATTTGTTACGTCAAGGCAATAGGATCCCACATGCCCACATCAGGAACTGTTATTATCCTGACCAACTGTGGATATATTGCAAGGACACTTGTTACGTCAAGCTTAAGGCCATAGATTCCCATATGCCCGCTTCAGGAACTGTCTGCTAACCTAATTAAGGTGGTGTCCCTGTCAATATTTTTTGGGACGTTAACCGTAGGGGGTAAGCAACTGAAAATGCAACCCAGTGATCTTCTCAATGAGATCTCTTCAATGAACACCTTTTTGAAACATACAGGGTGAATTAATTTTGCATTTTCAAATTTTTTTCCTTGACCCCCTTCAGGAATTACTCAATGTCATTACATAGCACTCATGATTTTAGACACCGTGCAGGTGTGTAGGGAGTACACAAATTGAGATATCAATGCCCCAAAAACGCAATTTTTTTGTGTTTTTGGGGCGAATTTTTGTGTTATTGGGGCATTGATATCTCGAGGCTTATGTACCCCCTACACATCTGAAATTTTTACACAGTGTCTAAAATCATGAGTGCTATGCAATGACATTCAGTAATTCCTGAAGGGGGTCAAGGAAAAAAAATTGAAAATGCAAATTCACCCTGTATGTTTCAAAAAGTTGTTCATTGAAGAGATCTCATTGAGAAGATCACTGGGTTGCATTTTCAGTTGCATACCCCCTACGGTTTTCCAGAAATAAATGTCCCCAAAAATTTTGACAGGGACACCACCTTAATTTATGGTTGCCATCAATATGCCAAAGGGATAGAGGTGAAGGTACGGTATACTTCTGTCTCTGAACAGTTGTATAGCCCATCTCATCGCCACACTGGGAAATATTTAAGGTCATCCAATTCCCGAGGGAGAAAAGGAGATCTAAATTACAATGGTCTCTGCTCACTTGGTAAGAACAGACAATGCACTGAACCATGCACTGCACAAAGACCAGCAATTGCTTCATGTAATTCCTGCTGTTACCTGCCTTGATCCCAATTCCAACTTTTCGATCCGATTGGGAACGAGACACGAGTTCAAACCGCTTGCGTGAAGTTTTGTACCGCTTGCATGACCAAACCGCTTGCATATTATAGTTTTGACCACATGCATAAAGTTTCCAACCGCTTGCATTTGGACCGCTGGCAAATAGTTTGACCGGCCGGGTGGAGAGGGGCTAGCGGCTAGACTAGTGTTGACCTCAACACTGCTTTCAAAAGGTGTAGCTAGTTGTTCACGCACAACACTACAGTGGAGTAACATCTTTCTATAAATGTAGCCTCGATTGTTCCGAGGGCTGT
Organism: Axinella damicornis; assembly: GCA_963931865.1. Lineage (NCBI taxonomy): Eukaryota > Metazoa > Porifera > Demospongiae > Axinellida > Axinellidae > Axinella > Axinella damicornis. Next base: position 14,038,253 of record OZ007507.1, on the reverse strand, counting down.
TGATTCCCACCGCCAGTATTTGATCACTTGTAGTCAAATAGCTACTGGCAGAGGGACGGCTTGGGAACGAGGCTAACAAAAATGCAGCTGGTCCAAAGTGGACTCTAACACACAACAATTAACAGTGACATTGTGCCATCATTTATACTGAGAGCTACTTTTCCTTCTTGTGTAGCTTGCAAGGTGACAGGTGCTTCACAGCAGCTACAGTTGCTCCACCCCCAACACCACCAAATCCACCACCAACGGCAGCACCAACAACACCCAGTCCGATTCCTCCCGTCACTGCCCCCACGGCAACTCCCGCTATAACACCCACACCTATGTGTAGCCAGTTGTATCGTGGTGTACCTACTGTCAGGGTGTTATAGTCAAGTCCTTCAAAAAGAGGATTATCTTTCATCTTGAGGAATGCTTCCCTCCAGAACGGTGTGAGCCAGTCACTACTATCAGGGGGAGGACGATTGCGGTAGCCAACAGGAACAATAGCCACTGTGTTAATCTCATTCTCAGAGATTGTTGTCTTGTTTCTAAGTACCTGCTTGATGACAGTTTTTCACTCCGACAAAGATTGCTGAAAGAACTGAATTTTGTCTGCAGTGCTGTGTGGAGGCGGGTTGACACCATTGGCATACGTAAGAGCAAACACTGCAGTCATCCAGATCTTTCCAAGATGGCTTGTTAGTTGGGTGATCCCATCCACGTCGTCCTGCTCCAATCTCCTGCGCATATCCAAACAGTAGACCATTAATCTGTTCGTTTCGCCTTCTCAACCACTTGCTGAAGAATTTCCTCATTGTTGCCAAAGGCTCCCCCCAGCCCGGGAGAATCCCACAGCAGAACATTGATGGTCTTCGTCTGCTGTCTATCACGGATTTCAATCTGTGTTCCATAGGCAGCACATTTGGGGGACTGATCCTGGGGTGAAAGGTACTCCTTGGCCACTTTTCTTCCCCTCCTAGGCTGTTGATAAGGGAGGATTTCCCAGTCTGGACCTTTCCACACACAACCACCTTCAACTGCCCTTCCTGGTCTGCCACACTGTCCATATCTAAAGGTTCAAATTCAAAGCCATTATCGTCTTCCTGATCAGCCATGATCGGTCTGCCATCAACAGAATTTACTGTAGTATATTGGGTTATAGTAGGTTATAATGGGTTATGGTAGGTTATAATGGGTTATGGTAGGTTATAATGGGTTATAGTAGGTTATAATGGGTTATAGTAGGTTATAATGGGTTATAATGGGTTATAATGGGTTATAGTAGGTTATAATGGGTTATAATGGGTTATAGTGGGTTATAGTGGGTTATAATGGGTTATAGTAGGTTATAATGGGTTATAATGGGTTATAGTGGGTTATAGTAGGTTATAATGGGTTATAATGGGTTACAGTGGGTTATAGTAGGTTATAGTGGGTTATAGTGGGTTATAATGGGTTATAATGGGTTATATGGGTTATAGTGGGTTATAGTGGGTTATAGTAGGTTATAAAGGGTTATAGTAGGTTATAATGGGTTATAGTGGGTTATAAAAAATATGAAGTGCATGGGATAACTCTGTAATCGTAGTATCATGTATATATATAACAGGTGGATGTGCAAGTTGTCATTATTTAGTGTCTGAGAATCTTGCTTTTGGCTGCAAAGGCCTACGACCATGTGCATAGCAATACTCTAAGTACCGGTTCCTCCTCTTTACCAAGCGGTGTAGATAAAAATGAAAATGTGTTTTTTGCATGGCACACAAAATCTTCTTGTACCGCGACATCCAGGCAAATGTCTGTTCGCAGCTCATGGTATTGTACCCGGGGTTTTCTTCTTTCAGCACACTTGGGTTGTACCTTTGTTGGTATTGTGGGTCTTTGTGATTCCGGATGTGCAATGTGTCTATCATTTTTCCGATGTCTTACCAAATGTACTTGAGGTCACCTATGAGATAATAAAATATCAGACAGTATAATAGGTGAGTATGTTAGTTGTAAGGGTAGCTAGTTCATAATACCTGGGAGTGGCAGAGATTTCTTGGCAACTTTTAGATTGTCCAGATGGCACATGTTATCGTAGCACAGTGTTATTTTCTGCCGGTCCTTCCTTGTTGTTTCACCATATAACCCACTATAACCCATTATAACCTACTATAACCCATTATAACCTACTATAACCCACTATAACCTACTATAACCCAATATAACCCACTATAACCCATTATAACCTACTATAACCCACTATAACCTACTATAACCCACTATAACCTACTATAACCCACTATAACCCATTATAACCCATTATAACCCATTATAACCTACTATAACCTACTATAACCCATTATAACCTACTATAACCCTTTATAACCTACTATAACCCACTATAACCTACTATAACCCTCTATAACCTACTATAACCCAATATAACCCATTATAACCCACTATAACCTACTATAACCCACTATAACCCATTATAACCCATTATAACCCATTATAACCTACTATAACCCATTATAACCTACTATAACCCTTTATAACCTACTATAACCCACTATAACCTACTATAACCCATTATAACCCAATATAACCCACTATAACCCACTATAACCTACTATAACCAATTATAACCTACTATACCTACTATAACCCACTATAACCTATAACCCACTATAACCCATTATAACCCATTATAACCTACTATAACCCACTATAACCCATTATAACCTACTATAACCCATTATAACCCACTATAACCCATTATAACCCACTATAACCCATTATCACCTATTCTAACCCACTATAACCGATTATAAGCCATTTCAACCTACCATAACCTATATTAACCAATAAACCCTGGATAACTGCTATAGCTAGACAATCTCCAATCACCCTGCAACCCCTTACCTACTATGCCAACAGCTTAAGGTACTCCAGTATAACCCTATAACCGGTATAACCGGTTATAGTACAGTTTATTTTGTATGGTAACATCCCTATATCATGCCAGGTCTACTCGACTGTGTCCTGCCGGATTTGGAGTTGATGTGATCTCGACAGTCCGTGACTCCGTTACCATACCAGAAACTACCAAGGATGTCACATATTTCATCCTCGGCAAAACATGGAACTGGGATAATTCTGAGCCGTATGAATTTGTGCATGCAAATGATGCGCAGAAGTTTGAAGCAAAACTGAAGACGGGAATTAACAAGGATTGACTTTGTTCGGGATTGAATTAACTATAGCTAGCTATGAAAGTCCTGAGTGTGACAGTCATAGTGTGTGGTTACGGCATGGGAATTAATTTCGGTTTGATGAGATTCCGATCATCTGCACGTGATTCGGCGCTAACGCTACAGTGACTGTCATGTCTGAGCAGAGCACGATCTCCCCCCACCGGAAATGAAGAAACGGAAACACGCGTTTCCGTTCCTTCATTTCCGGGGGGAGGGTCTAGCATTCAAAAGACGTGTTTCGTGCGCATGCGTCATGTCAATAACAAAGACGAGACGATCCGAGATGAACTACGAGCTGCAAGGTACGTTACCTTATTAAAGTATACAGTCACAGGTAACAGAGTAGGTAGTAATTTTTTGTCTGGGTAATAGTTCAGGGGACAGTAGCCTCTATCTGTACTGAGCTGTAGCAAAACTCAAAGCTTGTGTACTGTGCCGAATGCATATTAAATTTTAGTATTTCATACAACACAATTTTTTCCCAAACTACAGCACTGCTACTCTCTGTCCTCCTTCACTTATGTGACAGCAGAACAAACAGCTCATTCACACCCTCCCGACCAGTTTGCCCGGGAGAACAAGTCCAGTTCAACTGCACTGTTGTGGATGATGGCCGACCAAACCCTGGTTACACCTTCTGGAACAACTCGGCAGTGAGAGAGATCTGTGTTTTTTCACATTTTCTTGGCAGGGATCGGATTCCGGATCAATGTGGACCCTTCACTGCTCAGCTACATCTCGAGGGATTAGGAAGTAGTTGTTACTCCTCCAGTTTTACTGCTATTGCCAGAACAGAGTTGAACAATTCTCTGGTGCAGTGTTTGGGTCCTTCTGTGAGCCATCTTGTAGGAAGTGACACTCTCAAGATTATAGGTTTGTGCAATGAGTATCTTGCATGCAAGCTGGTGCGAGCTTTTGGACTAAACTGCATGTGTAGTCACTGCACACCATTTGTTATTGCTCATTGCTCACATGCACATGGCTTGCATGCATGCATGCACAGCAGCACACGTTCTTGTACGGCTCACTATGTTGAGCAGTGAAGGTTTAGCCAGCTAGGTAGTGTTGAGAGATGGGTCTCTGTAGCTATGATGGCCGCATTTGCATGTTTTGTGATAACATAATTATGTTAGTGGCCATTTCCTTGCTTATTTAGAGGTATCATGTTTCTGGATAGTAGTAAACACTGTCCTGGTGCTGACTAAAAGTGAAAACAGTTCGGGAATCAGTTTCCTGTGCTAACTTCCCCCTCAGGTCCTCCATCCTCTCCACTCTTAAAATTGCCTGCAGACTGGATAACTGAAACCGAAAACCCAGATGCATATAATGTAACGGTTCAGTGGGATTTGCCAGGCAGTATAAATGATGATTATAGCTTTGTCTCACGCCATATCGTCACAGTCGTACCAGCAGTGCCTCTCTGTGGTGGTAGTGGTCAGTGTACGGTGACTCCAGAGATGGAGGAATTTGCATTGAGAGAGTTGACATTCACAATGAGAGTTGGTCAGACTTACAGTGTCACTGTTCAAAGTGATAACTGCAATAATAGTCAGAGTGGACAACCAAGTAGCCCATATCACATCACCCTCCAAAGTGAGTGCAGACATATAAGCATGACTGTACATACTACAGTGAGTATCATCTTTGGATTCCAATTTTTGGAGCTGAGTGTATAGATGCATGTGTGCCGTGTTAATAATTTAATTGATGTACTATGCATATAGTATGTACACACGAATACATCCTACCTCAAATTCTTTCTTTCTAGGGCCAGCAGTCACGACCAATTGCACCAGCTGTGCAGTCTACAATTACTCATCCAATAGACTGATGTCAGTTGATACTCAATGGAGTGCAGTGGTAAGTTATTTACCTTATTGTGGACCGATAGCACATGCAAACATGATTCTACTACACTCCTTTCACAATCTATGTATGTTCAGATAGTTATAATTATACAAAATGACGAATTGCATCAAATTGATTGTGCAGAGACTTTATATTATGTATGTTCTAATACTGACAGCCACCATCAAATGAGATTGCTCCTGGATTAAACGCATCTGTGAGAGAGTACGAGATTATGTTTCAAGGTGACAGTGGCGGCAGTGTGACTGAGAGAGTGCAAAGTTCAACTGGCTGTACAGAGAGTACCTGTATCCACAGCTTCATCCCGCGGAGTGCTAGCAACTCATCCTACCATGTTTCGATAGCTGCAAGGAATGCGGTTACTCTGGGACAACAACAGACATGTAATCGAAACTCGTTGAGTAAGTCCAGTTTATAATGATTGGTGTATGCATAGGAATGATCACACTTATGTAGCCTCATTCCCTGTCCCATGCCCGGCTTTTTGTCGTCGCTTGCAGTACTGCAAGTGACGAAAATCTGGGCGTGGGACTGGGAAGGAGGCTAGAGTTAATGCTGTGTTCACATACTACACCTCTTGTTTGCTTGCATGCATCATGTCAACATGATATTGTGTAAAAAGCAAGTTGTGAGACTAATCCCCTCCTGAACTACTAGATTTGGGGCCAGCAAGGAGATCCTGAGAGAACTTTAAACATCAGGGACAATGAAGTCCTTACCCCTTGGTAGAGCATTGGCCTGAAACGTTGATGGTCTAGGTTCATGTTCCTTGGAGCAGCAAAGTTTTGATTTTGCTAGCTGCAATAACCTGACTCAGTTTTCACAACAATTGTACATTACCATCTTCAATTACTGCTTTTCTTTCATTTTCAGGAATGATCAACAACCTAGTGCAAGTTGAGATACTTGAATTAGGCAATAGTGTCATGGTTGAGTGCCGATTGCTCACTGCCTTCACTGAGAGGGCACACTGTGAGGTTTGGTATGGAACAGACCCCTCCCACCACGTCCTGTCCTATCATGACGTGTCTGACAATGCTGGTACTGGTGGAGATGTGCTGACAATTCCCCTCTCTCACAATTTGCAGCACAATACCACATACTACTACAACATTTCTATTGCAGCAGCAAACGGAAATCTCTGTACCAAAGTCCTACACTCCTTTAGGATAGGTAATGAACAGGGATTGTGCATACGTACTGTAGATAGCTTTAATATGTACATCAGATCTCCATTTACTAGTATATTCCTGTGCACATAAAGTTTGCAATTAATAAGAGTCCTTTGCAACAGCTTGCCGTACCTTTCCCCCCAGACCGTCTGATTGGTTAGTCAGTAGGTGTGCACAGATCGGGTACTTAATCATGGTACATATAGGACAACTCTATCCTTCTTCCCACTCTCCCAGGTTGTGATCATACTGTCCTAGGTTCACTAGTATCAACCTCTGACGCAACATGTAGGAGGACAGAAAGTGCTCTCAAAACTCAACATGGCAGTGTCTGCTACACTGGAAGAATGACAGGAGCTCTTGCATACTACACCTGTGACGTTGGACATCAGTTGGCAGCCGGGGCACCTGGGAGGTCCGCAGCCCAAGTGAGAGTGTGCCAGGAGAATGGCAGGTGGAATGGGACTGCACCAGTTTGTGTTCCATGGGAAGGTAATACAGCATAAAATTTCAGCTAAAACCAGTCCCAGATCCACCCACTTAAATCTCCCTTTATTGGATTGACTAATGGAAAGCAATGATGGCTTAGCCTCATTCCCAGGCCATTGCTCTGCTTTTTGTAACTTTCATTAAAACTTGTTCTTGTAAGACTACATAGTGAGCAAAAAGACCACATCTGGACACCCTATAAGCTTGACAATGAATGGTTTTGTGGGGGCAGTGCACCTGAATGTTCTGGGGGCAAGTAAGCAAGCACTCCACCATACATCCTCACCCAATCAGGTAACTGCAACCATTTCACAATAGTATCCCTCTTTGCAGCACTGCCTAAGTATGCTGCCCCCTCCCAATAATTGATAAGGCTGACATAATCGAGTGTTGAAAGCTGATCAGTCAGTCACTTCTGATCTGTGTCACTGACAAATATGCATGCATCCAGGTACTGATGCAGCACTGAATGAAGCTGTTATTGGAAGTGTCGCAGCTGTTGCGGCTTTTGTGATTGGGGTCCTATCCACTGCTGCTGCATACGTCTGTGTTGTGATTCTCAGGACAAGGCGGAGGCACAGATCCAAGTACTGCTACTCTGATCCCCCCGACCCCGCCCCACCACTACCACCACGTCTCCAGCAGCAGCAGGTGAATGGTGAAGTGAACTATGAGGAGGTGTCTGTGGTAGTGGCTGATGGTGGCAGTGGTAGGATTGAGATGAAAACAAATGTAGCTTATGGACCAGTGATGCAAAACTAGTGTATAGTCTCATAATAAAACTCATACAATGTCATGTCTGTCGTTATTATGTTGAAGTGGGTCATCAAGAGGACTGCTTTCAACTGCATGATGAATGTGTTCTTATATTATGTTGCTAATAGAATCAGCTGTTCACGTTAATGATATGAAGTGCCTGGATCAGAGCCATGTATAGTGAGTAACACCCAGGGTTTGCAAATATGGAGGGTGTGTACCTGAATAATGATGCAGAGAGATCATGTATTATTATATGCATGTTAAAACATCTGCACGCTGGAGCATAGAGGCCTCAGTAGGTATACCATGGCATTCCTAAGACGTTACCTACGATGTGTAATTACAATGAACTGTTGCAGTGAAATCTCCAATTTGCTTCCTACATTTTATCGATCCTGTGCATGTTTTTAAGTGTACACTCTTTGAGGTCATTCCTCCTTGGTTCGCGTTGTAGCTAGTCAGCACAAATTCTTAGATGTTGCCAAGCAACTAGCTTGTGTAAGTGGTTGCCATGCAACTGGCTGTTAGCACAAGGAACTGTTCATGTCAAAACAAACATAACGTCAGGCCATATACAAGTGCTGAGACAACATCAACAAAATTGGTAGGGCACATATTGCTGAAACAATAGCTTGTGGATGACATGAGCATAAGTACAATCACAATTTTAGTGTGTTCATTTCTGGGTGTTTTTCATGCACATGCATGCATCGTAACTTATGGAACGGAATGACCATGCAGACTAAGATAAATGCCTAATTTTGCTTGTGCTTATTGCTATCACGGCATCCACCTGCATATCAGTGCATAACTGTTTTCACGTTTGGCCATACAGCAAGGATTTGGATATCAAAAGGTGCTAACCCTGTCCAATTGGAACTTACTGTAAGGTAATCCAAAATTTGATCATATTGCAGGAGCTCAGGTGGACTGTACACCCCTCACATGAACAATTGATAGATATATACATGTATACATTGCATGTGATGGAATTTCACAGACACTGATGGCACGGATGAATGGAAAGAACCGGAATGACTTTTGCCAGAGGAAAAGGAATTCCAGTACGGTACTCCATCATAGAAGCAAAGACAAAGGAGACCTTCCTACAGAATTTCTTATCATCTTCAAGCCTCCTTACTTAATAAATATGCCTCAGTATAATTTACACAACTGTAACAATGACCTGCTATGCCTCAGCCCTCTTCTTTCCTACTGCTCTCAAGAAGCAACTGGGTATCAGTAATCCTTATTTCACATTGTTCGCAGAAATACCCGGAATCTTACTAATATGGCCATCATCATTGAGTAGGCTAGCTAGGAGGCAGACTCAACTCCTTCAGGATCTTCAATCTCTTCAGCATCGTTTCATTCTTGCTTCTTGCATTTGTGCAGACTGCTGTTACGATACCTGAACTCTGTATTTCAGCATGGTCCCAATCATTCCACTCCTCTACGCCTACATATCTGAAACCAGTTGTTCGTAGCTTCACTCTCACTTTCTTCAATGGTCTGTCAGCAGTGGGTGGTAAAGTTATTCCATTTGTGAGTGGTTACCTTAGCGATGTGAGTACACCATGGCTGTACCCAGCTGTATGGGCTGGGTTGTAGTTTTCAGTTCGTAGTTCTTGAGATACGAAAGTCTTGGTGTTAATCTGACAAATACAGTATATCATGTCATCATTTGTTAATGCTTTCTTACAGGAGTTGTTGTGGTTTCAGTTTGTTTTATCACTGCTCTTGAGATTCGAAACTCCAAATACGTTCAGTGTAACAGGTCATTGTTTGTTTGTGCTGTCGTCGTATCTCTCAACATTTCAGACGGAGTCATGATGGTACAGTCTGATGTATCCAGTGTAGATAGACATGCCCAAAGCCGATCACAGCAATGCATGTACAGTTGGGACTGCATGCATGAACTGATCTGATAAGTATGCATTTGTATGGCATGCTGTTCAACTGTTTACATTTTGCTACCATAGATGAGCTAAGGTTACCATAATAATTATTTACATAGCTGCACTGGAGATCGAAGGAGTTGGAAGTTTATTTATTGGATAGTTTTCTGGAGTGAATAGCTTAATCATATTGTTGAGTTTGTTGAGTTTCGAGTACCTATAAAGCAGTGCTCCAGTTAACCGATGGAGGTGGTAGCAATGTTATAAAATTAATGTTCTGTAATTTCACCATTGGGGACGTATATTGTATATAACTGGGGAATGTGGCGCAAGGACCAAAGTCACCAAACCAGATGCAGGCAGGATGTGGGTGGGTGGCTATAGGACTTCCTCCTTCACCAGATTTTCGAATCCTTAACTCAGCTAATTAAGTGTTAGCAGTGCATGTGAATGCCTGGCCTTGGGAGGCAGGGATGAACTTCAGGAAATCCTTAAGGATTTCCCCGTCGGAGCTCAAAATATCTACTCAGCTGTGTATGAATATTATCGTTGTATTTGAAGAGAATTTCCATCCATGAAGTCATTTTTACTTTCGGCCATACAAAGGTATAGTACAGTGAAGCATGCAGCAACTTCCCTTTCACCCTCCCTCCATTTCACCCCCTTCTTTCCCTCCCTCTCTTCGAATTTCCTCTTTCCCTCCCTGTCTTTTCTCCCTCTCTCCCCTCCACCCTCCCTCCTCTTCCTTCCCTGTACCCCCTTCCTCCCACTAGTGTCTCACTACTTGTTCTAAATGTTGGCTTATAGAACAACAAGGGAGGTAGCTATAGGCTAATTAGTCTATTGAGCAGACCCTTCTCTCGCAGTGCAGGAAGTCATGGTGGAGCATACTCTACCATTCTCTCACAACACATAAAAGTTTTGGGAGGGGCATAGACCCCATCCTGAACCTCCTGCACTGAGAGAAGGGCCTGGTTCAATAGACTAGCTAAAGGTATCCTTAGGCTCAGTAGATCTTGGCAGTATGTTGAAAATACTTAAATTGCAACGTTTCAATTGCACTTTAGCAATCTTTTTTGCCCTATGAAGATTGCCAAAGTGCAATCAAAGAACGACCAAGATGTACTTAGCCAAGGTATCACAATTTGCGGTTGAATCTTACTCTTGCGAAGCATCCACCACGTGGTCTTCACCATTAGCTGCCATTACAGCAACTCGAGTATAAGGAAGCCTATCTCTTTCCTGGTGATGTTTGACCCCTTTGAAGAATATGGGGGCCCTTTATTGAGAAGCAAACTTGTCTGTGCCTTATTATTCTTATGGCTCCCATATCCGAGGGAAATGTGGGTGAGCCTTGAGACTGAGCAGGCTTTTGTGAATTCTCTTCCCTCTTCATCACAGAAACTCTATCCACCTTTGCTGGCATGACATCTTGTTCACCTGACTAATTTGAAGGTGAGATTCGGACTGCAACACTCCCCTCTGTGATAACTGGCTTACGAGATTTGGGTAGTAGCGTATGGCTGGTCTACCTGACTTTGACTCGGAGATCATCCATTTCTGTAAAGGAAGATCTAGAGTGAGGGCAGTGTTAGCTACATATAGTATTGGATGTCTATCTTTCCTCGTGGACATGTCACTCCCTCACACCTTCCCTCTCTCTCTCCCTCTGTCTGTCCCTCCCTCTGTCTCTCCCTCCCATCCCTCTGTCTGTCCCTCCCTCTCTCGATCCCTCTCTCCCTCCCTTTCTCTGTCCCTCCCTCGTTTCCTCTCCCTTCCGACATATACATTGTATACGTGAATGGAATAAGTAATGTGTATTAATTGTGTATGGAATTTGGATTATTAGACACCATACAGAAACAACCATGTAGCTAGGTACTAATGACTACAGGATATTTCGAAACTGCAAACCAGATAAAAAAAGCAGTAACTTTTAGTAACTGTTCCAAAACAACCTCCAGTGGACGAGAACTGGTATAAATTTTGCTAGATGATTTTACTACCAATGAGAAACTTGTAGCTACCTTCATATGCATGGATGGAAAGATAACTATCAGTGCTGCAAGGGTCCATAGGCAACATTCTCTCTGAGTTCAATCTTCTGCACAGGACCGTATGCCATGTTCTCTCTTACTTCAATCTTCTCCCCTCCACTTGTGGTGGCAGAAACCAGTTCATAATCTGGAACTGTCTCCTGCTGAGGTTTGGGTTTCTTTGACCGGCACTTGTTGATGCAGTGGTACACCAGAACACCAGTCAGGACTCCAATGACAAGTGCGGTAGTGCCTGTGATCGCTGCAGTAATCCCCACAGCAGCACCAGAGCTGAGGGTAGTCTGTATAGTCTCTGAAAGGCCTATAAGTCATTCAGTTATGATACAAGCTCTATGGTAGAATACATGCATACATGCAAATGGCAGTGTCTGCTCTGAGACCCATGGAAGAGGCTTTTGGTTAAATCAATGTCTTGTTACCTAAATATGCAGTGCGTGCAACTGCATACATACACGCGTTATTACAAGACGCATATAATATTATAGTAACCTACTTACCACAGGATATGGCATTTCCAGACCACACTCCATTATCCCTGCACACCCGCACACTGGAATTCACATTGGGTTGATAGCCTTTGTCACACACATATGATGCTACGGACACAAACTGTCTCCCACTGTAGCAGGATACCAATATCACACCGTTGGGAATGGTTACGGTAGTCACTGTGTCCTGGTTGAGTTGACACTGGGGGTAGCTGTCATCTGTGGGGGAGCCTACCATCTGCAGTTCATGGAGAGGACAATCTGTTGCAGGAGGAGCAAAGAAACAGTAATGTAAAGCTGACAGCTAGTGCTCACACCTTTCACAGTCTCATTTCACAACATAATAATACTTACTGTACTGTGGAGTTGTAAAGGATCCTTGCACTACGACCGTGACATCACCACTACTTGCAGACACAGTAAAGTAATATGTAGTTGATGAGTTCAGTCTCTCCCTGAGTGCCACACCCACAGATTCACCCGCCATGCCAGAGTTGTTGGACTCAGCAGAGTACGGCAGGTTCATGTAGGTGGGGTCAGTCCCATACTGGACTCTACAGCGAGCAGAGCCAGTGAACCCAGATTGAAATGTGCATTGTAGCTGAACATTTGTAGGGAAGCTGACATTGAACACTGTTACTCTTAGAACATTGTTTGTTGTACCTGCAATAAAAGAAACAAGTCTTTTTGATCACCAAAAGTTGTTAGACCAACATCCATGAAAGGGGCAGCCTAACAGGGGAGTGTAGATCTAGCTAGCCTGGTACAGTTGTTGTGTTTATGAGTAATTGTCGAATGGACATGATCATGCAGTGTGGGTCGAAATCTGGGCTAATGTATATGTATATATGTATGTATGTATGTATGTATGTATGTAAAATGTCTTGTTATTGGGCCCCACACATAAATTACCCGTACAAACCCCCGGGACAATGCGCAACATGTACATTATCATGGTACACTGTATAATTATCCTTGAAGAAGACAGTGCTAGGTGTCTTACAGTACAGAGACACAGACGAAATGCCACTGAAGAGCTAAGAGACCATAGATGGCAGGGTGAAAGGGAGAGGAGAATGGTCTCCCGCCAGCAGGAGACGTATGTACGTCGCTCCCAGCGTCTGGCGGGTGAATATACCGGCCAGCGGTGTCCACAGGAAACTGAGGAACACAGTTGTAAACCAACCGTTGATAGTCATTCATGGACACTGATTCCTTTCTGTCTACAAGTTTGCCAATGATTATGAAACAATATACGAATAGGTGAAAAAAAATTACACTGTACTGATTGTCTACGAACTCACTGATGGGTTGTGCTGTACATGTTCTAGCAGCTCCCACTCCCACCACATTCTCAGCAGCCACTGACACACTCTCATAAACACTGCTGGTGGATGCTGCCTCATAGGTGAGCCTACATTCTGTCACTGTACACCTGGAAATGTTCACATCCTCAGTATTCACGGAAGACCCAGTTTGGAAGCTGATCAAGTACTGTGTGACATTCCCACTCAGACCTGGGGATATTTCCTCAGGGTCCTAGAGGGAGAGGTGCATGACACAAATGTTCTCACTAGGCCTCTACCAAAAGGCAGTGAGACCTTTGGGCTTCTACTGCGCCCTTTGTATAGTCTGGTCTAAAAACGAGATATGCTGGACTCTGGAGAGTGTAAACAGAGATTTGCCAACCTATCCAACAGAGTAACTACGATCTGAATAACATAGAATCATTTTCACTAGATGGCTGTAATTGAGTTTGCTCACTGGTACGGTATCCCAGGTGGTGTCAATGAACAGCAGCCTTCCTGATGGCTGGTTGTACGTTAGGATAGTAACACAGCTGGTAGGAACTGCAGGGACTGTTGGAGAACCATTGTGTTAAATTAAATGCAGATACTGCAACACAATCTAAGTTACAATTCGCATGCCAGTATGGGATCCTACTGGGAAAATTTCTGATGGATTTACTTCTTAATCATATAGTGATAACAAGTTTCTGTATAAAATGCCTATACCGCGAGAGTGCAATTATTTCTGTAATCTGCACTGCTTTCAGCCAATCAACTGCTGATTACACTATTTTGCACTGGTACGAGTGCAAAATGTGTAATCACGAGCTGATTGGTTAATGCCGCAGCGGTTTCTACGTGGTTTCTAGGTTCGAACAGAAAAGTAAGCAAACGATAATCGAGCGCATAAAGGTAACTAAACGTCATGGCAGAGGGTAGGTACTGGTCAAGTGAATTTTTCTATCCCACTGTTGTTGAGTTTCTTCATGAGAGCGTGTGCGAAAATACCAAAGATGTCGCTGGGGCGGGAGAACTCGTACTCGACGCGACTGACACCGGAACTCGTACTCGACGGTCGCATACCGCTCGAACCATGGACAATAAACAGCAAGGCGATGCTGCCACACCCACTGCTCTGCCTACGAGCAATGCTTACTAGGTCCCAGCAGCACCCAAGAGTTGCCACGCGACCTGAAGGATACCGACAGGAGTACCAACAACTGGGGACGTACGGCGGCTTGAGACGGTGGCAAAAACAGCGTGGCATCACTGTCTGAGGCTAGTGCTGGTACAATCAATTCAAGCATGCAGTACGCTACTACACAGCGTCAAGGACCTCCTGCCTACATAATAGAGACTGATAGCTGCATCCGTGTCGTTGCATATACTTTCTGTGTACAGTTATTGCTGTATGATGAGTGTATCAAAGATTCTTTGCTGTGCAACTGATTGATAACTCAGTTTCTATATGATTAATATGTGATAGCATGATTTGGAGTGCAATTTTGGGAATTAATTGCACTCGTAAGGTCAGTAATTTCACTCGGCTTCGCCTCGTGAAATTACAAACCTTACTTGTGCAATTAATTCCCAAATTGCACTCCAAATCATGCTATTACATATACCAATCGATCTATCCAGGCTTCCATCAGTATTGACTGCAGAACTGTCATATGGTAAGTCTCTGAATTTTTCATCACATGGACACATGTACACAAAATTTCTCACATACACACTCACCAGCACACTGAACGACGCACATAAATCATAACTCACCTCGAAGAAGTACAGCAAGTTGATCACTCTCTGTCCCCATTTGTGTATCACCACAGTTATCAGCCCGTACTGTGAGGTTATATCTCTGGCCAGTGTTCAGTGTGAGCTGGGTCCCCCTCTCTGCTGCTCCCAAGAAACACTGGCCACTGGCACAGGGTGGTGCTGTGGGGCTGACAGTGAGGACGTAGCGAGATATGCCGGAGGAGAGGAGCGGCTCTGCCCAGTTGATGGTCACATGGTGAGTGGTTGGGTTCTGAGTCGCAGAGATGGTGGCATTGAGTGATATGGAGGGGGCAGGTGGTGGACCTGGAATAAATGGAAAACTAATGGAATTTGCTTTCACAAGCTCATCAAGTCCAAGGGATGGCTGAGTTACATGGCAAAAATTCAAATACCATTGATCTGTCCATTCTCCTTCAATAATGACAATGCCACCCTCCCCTAAGAATCCTGGATCAGCCACTGTCATAGTTAGGATACATGAAGGCCTTACATGACGTCATGCTAATACTCAAGCTGAAATACCCAACTTTGCTTAACTTAATTCACATATATAGACACAATACACTGTATACATGAAACCAAAGCAGCTGCAAATCATAACATTCCAGCATAATCCAATGGCACAAAGAAACCAGTAAATATATATTGCATGATTTTACCTAGCTGTTTATGCCACACTGTCAATGTCACTACCGAATCTAATCACGATCAAAAAGCACACATTGCAGGTACAATATCCATACATGCAAGACTAGATGCGCATGCCCACCATCAACGTCAAGGTTACTCCATGCTTGCACGGTCTGCTTGCCAATTATTGCAGGGTGAGGCCAGAAGAAGTGAGTTGGTAAAAGGTACATGTATAGCAGCCAGTCCATTGGTGCATGCGATGCAGAGAATCGTCACTCGATAGTAGAAGCATTTGATAAAAGGGCTGAGGTCATAATGGGGATCAATATGACACAGCAACACACTTGAATAGGTGAGCTTATACATAAAAACCTTGAAGACAATCCATTTATGTTCCAGTGCATACATTTATCATGCCATGTACATGCACACCAATACTTCAAATTCAAAGGACATGATTAGCTGACGGCCACATAATTAACCGGAGCTAGCTCACGAAGCCAAATTATAACAAACATATTCACCTATTATGCGGAGCACTGTGCTGTTGATGTTTGCTTCCAAATCTGCACAAATAATATTCGACTCATTGGCTACAACACTTCCAGCAGCTGGGATTGTCAGAGTAGAAGTGAGCACCATTCCATCCTTGGCGGTGAGGTTTGCTACAACTCCTGGTAGGGCAGCAGGTGTCCGAGTGTCACCCACAGTATTTACAGAGCCAATATATGCACCCACATTAGTTCCTCCAATATCCCAGGATAAAACACCATCAGTAGAGGTGCAGGTGTACACCAGCCTGTCTCCTGGACACGGGTTGTCAGGATCTACTGATGTTCCAGACACTTCAGAGCTCAAGAACACTGCACCTGCAGTAGAAGATAACAGTAACTTGAGAGGAAAATTTCACATGTGTAGAGGCTTGCATGTTTGGTAAGAGTGCTGGCCAAATGAATATGTGGTAACAGACATCAAACTATTATACCCTCCGACATTGTAGCTATAGCTATGTACTTTCAGTTGGTGTGAATAAAATGAGTAGGATCACTGCAACTTGCACATTTCCCTGCACAGAAAGAGTATGAGCATAGTTGAAGGTACTCTCTGAAAGCAATAAGTCTATAGATACTTTCTTTCTCAGTTTTAGATAAGCAAAAACTAGTAGCTATACGTTATTCTAGCTATTCTACAACCTTAATTAAGTACATATAAGTCCTTTAACACCTAAAATAGATTATAGGTCAATTGACACCACTCACCACT
The DNA here is from genome assembly GCA_963931865.1 of Axinella damicornis. Taxonomy (NCBI): domain Eukaryota; kingdom Metazoa; phylum Porifera; class Demospongiae; order Axinellida; family Axinellidae; genus Axinella; species Axinella damicornis. Next base: position 14,021,339 of record OZ007507.1, on the reverse strand, counting down.
GTGGTCAATTTGGCTGTAGTAAAACCACACTATATATATAGAACTACTTGCAGGTAGGCTAATGACATTTTCACAGACAGGAAAGAGTGGGATGAACTGGGTGGGGCGAAATACTAAGTGAGGTGCGTGTGGGAACGATGTTCGAGATGCTGAACAAAAGTGGTCATTTCTTGGAAGATGCTGAAGTCTGCTGCTGCTTAGTCTGCTGTAGTCTCGCGAGCCAGCCTCTTGCCACAATGGCCGACTCAGCACTGCTCAAACAGCTGCCCACGACAACACTCAACACCTTAGCATGCCTTTACTACGGTAGTTACAGAGCGGGAGAGTACTTACCAATTACCTGGAGCAGCATAAAGCCATTTGACATCGCTGCCGGAGAAACAGAAGCCTTAGAAGTTAGCACTACTAAATTGTGCTCAAAAGTTTAATAGGGTTTTAAGAGTGTCTGCATAATCTGAGTAGAACTGCTGGTAAAATGACACCCACACTAACCATACAATTATATCACTTGATTTTGCATCCGAGGCTAAAGAGAACGTGTAGGAAGCTCCACCCACATTATTGTTGGATTGTGTGGTCCAATCTATGTATACACATAGCAAGCTAATATGAAGTGTCTAGCACTGTCTACCTGTTGACAAAATTATATAGTAATGGCCTTCTTAACAATGTACAAACATTATTTGTCGTCAACGTGTTCCATACATAAAGACACAACTGTCACACAGTGCAAACACTAGGTAGACTATACTAATTGCACAGTATAACGTGAAATAAAGTCTAAGGCAGTGGTTACAAACTCAGAATCCGAAAGGATGGCCCTCTTCATTATCATTTGTTTCTTGTGATCTATGCACGCATTGGCATCAGCCGGAACTTAGCTAACTATAAGCTAAAGCTTATCAGCGAATCATTAACCTACAGTAGTTTGCAGGAGTGTAACACAGCTGCAGTGGCAAATCTCTCAAGTGTGTATAAATCAGGTGTGCGCTTTTCATAACACACATGTTATGCACACAGGAGTGATTTGCTGAGATTCCCTCATCCTGCTCGCAAGCAGGGAATGGGAAACGGGATGGGAGCAGGAACTGGAACAGGAATGGGAATGGGAACAGGAATGGGAACAACACAATCCTAAGCTGACTGTTTATGGGGGTCACTGTAAAATCTTGATTCTGTGACCAAAAACAGGCATGCAGCCATAATGGAGCTGTTTTTCGTCTTTCCATCCCGTATTACTTGATACATCATCATCATGTTCGATAGTTAGAGGAAAATGGAGAAGAACAGCTCCATCTCGAGAACTACACGATGTATGAACACCGGACTTGTACCATTGTGTTGCTGAGAAGCTGCACATTCCAGTGATGCCCTCATTATGGCCCCAAAGAGGTGTTGTTGGCATCCATACTAAAACACGGCGAAATCCACAGTCCGAGCAAAGAGATCGAAACTTGGTAAACATTCCAATGACACCCCTCAGCGCCTGAGGCAGCTACAACACCAAAAATCAGGCGTGCAGCAGAAGGGCCTTGGGGCTTCACAAGGCTGCAGAAATCCTGCTGAAAACTACTTCAGAGGAAGCAATGGGGTGTGGCGTCGGATAATACATACAAGTATTCGTGTAGCTGTTTCAGATTTTTGTCTGTGACAAGATTATAACTCCAGAGCCAAACAAGCTAGAGAGCAACACCAAACTTGCAACGCACAGTGAGATGGATGTGCACTATTGACGGAAGGTCACGCCCACTTCCGCAATTGTACAACTTCTGCACTACATGTAGCGCATCCGAATATGGATGGTGTCCGATAATTGCTCTATTTCCAGCTGCCCCTATGCAGCTGCTTACATTTCTGTATTCACATCACATTCTATTTTGCAGATATATGGCAATGACGTCAAATGTATAAGGTTCATATGCAGTATAGCCATGCCGTACAACCAGGGTAGTACAATAATATTGTCAACCATCGCCTTAATGACACTTTCACGACTTGATTGCCATAGCACCCTTGTTCACAACTAAGGTAATGGTGGGGTTGTGGACTGTAGGATGGTTCCATCCATCGCCTTAATGACACTTTCATGACTTGATTGCCATAGAACCCTTGTTCACAACTAAGGTAATGGTGGGGTTGTGGACTGTAGGATGGTTCCATCCATCGCCTTAATGACACTTTCATGACTTGATTGCCATAGAACCCTTGTTCACAACTAAGGTAAGGGCGGGGTTGTGGACTGTAGGATGGTTCCATCCATCGCCTTAATGACAATTTCATGACTTGATTGCCATAGCACCCTTGTCCGCAACTAAGGTATGGGCGGGGTTCCGAACTGTAGGATGGTTCCATCACATCACCGCTCCAGCGTTTGCCACTCTATAGCAACTTTCAATACTTTCCAAAAGCTCATATACTGTCTGAAAACCCCTACGGCTTCAATTTGCTGAGTGCAACACCGACTGAAAATGCAGCTTTCCTCAGCCTTATAATATTATATAGAATCTACATGTCAGAGAGCTCAGTGGTTTTGCGAGACTACACACATAGCTAGCTACATAGTACATAGGCCTACACGGGGTTGTCTGGCACACATAGAAACGTATTACCCACCATTGTTGAACTCTTCTTCGGTAGCCTTGTCTGATCACACTTTTCTCTGAAGAGCACAGTTTCATCGGCATTACTTTAGGGGAAAACCCAAAGATGAGTCGCAACAGGGGCGGGGTTCTGACGTGCTGCATGTGATTCTGTTGCCACGCTGGAATGGATTGTTATAGCTAACACAAGCACAACTGTAGCTACTGCTAGCTAAGCTTTACTAGTCAAACAATGTGCGAATTGTTTGGTACAGAGGCCCTCAACTGAGATACGTTTAACGTATCTCAGTTGAGGGCCTCTGTACCAAACAATTATCACTAGCTTCCATCCATGTCTACGCAAAAACTGAGATAAACAACAGGATGTTATGTCATATCTACCGTTCCGTCGTTTAATTGGAGGGTTCTCCTGAGTAGCCTCGCCCCACCCAGAGTTGGCAACTATAGCTGGGCCAGCCCATATTTCAAAAACCTTTATAAGTCTTACAGTGTAGCTTGTTACTTCTGAAGAAAGTCGTAGTAGTCTACATATAGATCCTTGGGGTTCCTGTGGTGGCGGGTGTTCAGAACAGACGAGCTCACCATCCATTAATTGTCTAGCTACATTCAAGCGCCGAGTTTAACGTCGCCAGTGGCCGGTGGCAGACGTGATCTGGCGACCACAATGTCTGATCATCAGCACAGCGGTCCACCGCCTGAGGCTCGGGCTCCCGCAGTGAGTTGATACCAATAAAGTTGACTCTTTGGAAAATACTCTTGGAAGAAGTGTTAACGGTGGACGTACATTTCAATGCCTGACCTTGAGAATGATGGGATAAAAAACAACCCTCTTAGCATGCCAATAATGATTGTCCTCATCAACACAGCATTTTAATGAATCAACTATTGGTATGCCACAAGCATTTCTTCCGGCTTGTTACCCATGAGAACTTCATTTCTCCTTGGAAAATATGTACGATTGTCCATGCATGATTTTGGGCTAGTTGTGTTGTGGAGTCCATGTCTCCTGGAAGAATGATGTCCACTTTCTTCAAAATCCTAGGCCATAATCAGGCTATAATATCCTTGCAGGGTGTCTGGAGACCCAACACTAGCTCACAAATGGGTATACCATGGTAGCTATACAGATGGAATGCCAAACATTTCCCCCACCCCCTCCACTAGGCACAGTGCCACCCTATACATGGCATTGTAGAGTATGGAAACTTAATTGACCTTATAATCACGTACTGTATATATCATAGAGTCGGTAGACATATATGTAGGGATACAACGTACACACAATATATGCTAATACAAAAAAATATCTCCAAATCTCAGAAACGATAAATTTATAAGCCTTTTACAACCACATACCGTTCATCTTTGAGTGTTTTCATGACCAACAAGGCTCCTCGCGTCGCGAAAAACCGTTGCGAAAGTACCACACCAGGTACTCGCAAAAAGGGAAAATTGTTTTCTTTCTTTCTCTTTTCTTCAGACAACTTAGCTCAACGTTGCCTCAATCTGTCACGATGGTTTTCGCACGAAACAGCAGCATTTTCAACCGAGCAGTGCAACGACCCATTGCTTTTTCGCTACTTCCAAGTCTTCACCAGGCGGCTGCAGCTGCCCACTCAATAACTATGGCTTCGTTTGTCACGCCATTTTTACGTTTGTACGCATGCGCATTTAAACGATCACTTAGCAACGATGCGTAGCAAATTATTACTCAAGATCGCTGAATTAGAAGTGCCTTGCGCCGTTGTGAGGTAGACTAGACTGAGGTAAGTTCTGTATTTCAGTTCCTTGTATTCTGTGAGAGGGGTGAATGCCTATCTAAAGACTCAACAATACATAAATGTGGCTACCACTTGCTACTAACTAATATTATGGTCTTCAGACAGGGAGCTTTGACTTGAGATGCTAGGGTCTGATTCTTCAGCCAATGCTGCCAGTGTAAATACCGGAGTCAATATTCCAAAGCAAAGGCACCTACTGCCTATGAGGACACTGACTTCTGCTCTGTGATGGCAAATTCAGTCAGCTCAAACATGCGCCTGCTGTTAAAAAAAGGACATAAACAAGTAATCAAAAACATTTGAAAATGTAACAGGATGTAGGGATACCAGAGCGGCAAAAGGTACGGAAACAAGGTAGGGATGATCACACAAAACAGTGAAGTATACAATCCCCCCTACATATCTTTCTTCATTATACACGTATATGGAAAAAGATCTCTGTAGGGGGGGTTGTATACTTCACTGTTTTGTGTGATCATCCCTACCTTGTTTCCGTACTTTTTGCCGTTCTGGTATCCCTTACATTTTCACATGTTTTTGATTACTTGTAGATTATAGATTGCTTTAGACTGTATTCATGCTTTGTGACATCTTTTGGTTTAAACCAAGTGCAGACTCGACGTGAATAAGCTGAAATTTATATTTATTCACAGTACAAAGTCATGGATCAGTAGTATACTAGCAGCTAGCTAAGTCTCTTGCTTTGAAATGTGAGGTCGATGTTAATGTCACATGCATACAGCTGAAAGTTAAATCATGAAAGCATATCGTTGATTAAGATTAACATTGTTAATTGAGGTTATGCTTTCTTGAACACAGCATGGGTTACGTATGGGTTATATCCCTGGCGAGCGGGATAAAAGACCTGTTATATCCCGCGGGAGAGGTCAGTGCTTGAGTGGAGCCGAGGTAGTGCCCAGGGCAAAGCCTGAGGCACTTCGGAGGCGGAACGAAAGCACTGGCCTCTCCCGAGGGATGTAACGGGTCTTACATCCTGCTCGCCAGGGATACAACTAACTTATACTATGCTTAGGGTGAGCACACTCTGTAGACATAGATACTGTGGTGTAGGCACTCACCAATCAGTGGCAGAGGCATCCGTGACACTTGACTGAGGTAGCGGTAAAGGCACGAGTCCTTGGCTAGACTAACAAAGCTAGCTCTTCGCTTTCTCGTGCACGCGATCGCTTACAGTATGCGCGCGCAGCTGGCCGCGGGATATATGATCCGTTATTGCCTGCAAATACTATAACCTGATTGGTTAGAATAGCCTAAGTATAGTATAAAAATGTTTAGCTACATATTAATGTACCATGCACCATATCTGTGTCCATACAATGTCATGCCTTACGTTGCAAAACTTAAATGATGTGAATGTTTGCTATGTCAACACTCTAATGCAGGATGCTGCACCTTGTTGCAATTATGATCATGTCTGTCCAGCATAAAGATGTAGCATTCTATTGTATCATCTTTAGACTATCGGTAGCGGTCCAATGTCAAGGAAGTCTTGGAGGTTTAAATATGAACAAAGAAAAAAGACTCCCCCAAAGAAGGAGGATGCAGAACTTCCATTGACGATGAAAACTTACAGACGTAAGTTTCATGCTCTTCTCTATTATGAAGAGGAAGAACACATACAAGTATTGAAAGACCGGTAAGGAGAGACAGGTTTAACAATATGAGCATGTACACTTACGTATACATATGATTTTGCCATACACAGGTGTGATGGAAGATATCAACTAACACTTTTTGTCAAACATCATCGGCCCAAATGGTTGCATGGAAGGTCGTACAGCAGATATGGTTACCTTGAGGGAATGAGTGGTGACCAAGTCATGTATGCCACTCAAGCTAGTGGCATAGTGTTTCTCGTAGATAATGACAGACACAGAGATGTATGCGCAGCTGAGATATTGGGCGAGAATTACCAAGCCGTTTCTGAGAAGTTTTATTTGGGATTCAAAGAAGAAGAAACCAGAAAATTGGAGAGGCACTATAACATAGGGAGCGAGAGATGTGATAAAGTGGTATCCATTGAATTTGAGGTGAAGCACTTTTATTTTGATTTGCTTCATGACTCACTGAAGAACCTTACTGATGAGTCATTAGCTAAACTCTTACCAACTGCCGACAATCTCAAGCAGCAGATTCGTTTGCAGAGCATACCATACCCCCAGTATCCAATGCTAAAGCTTGACAAGGGTTTCCAGTTTCCTGCATTGCAGTTGGTCATGTTCAGTGGGTCAAGTGCTCCTGTACTAATCCCTGGGCCCTTTGGCACTGGAAAGACCAGGCTTCTTGCCGTGGCAACCTATGACTTTATAAAGCGTGGTAGACAACAGCATCCTCCTTCACCTGTTAGAGTTCTGGTCTGCTGTCACCACCAGATATCGGCTGACACCTTCCTCGAGCGCTACTTCGGTGTGATGCAAGACCATAAAGTTAACCCATGGGAAGATGCCTACCTTGTTCGTGTTACTAGAGCAAATTATACCAAAAATTCTAGCCACCAGTGTTATTACCTTCCAGTTGGAGAATTCAAGAGCAATGCCCAAAAAATAATTAAGGAGGATTATTTAGTTGTGGTGACCACATTCCTAACAGCCCACAGCTTTCAAAGGGTCATTGGAGGTAATGTTTTCACTCACATCCTCATTGACGAGGGAGCTCAAGCCAGAGAGCCTGAGACAATTGCTCCGTTGAGCATGGCAAACCGTGACACAAAGATTGTCATTGCTGGAGATAATCAGCAGGTACACACTTCAAGCTCTGTTCTTCTGCGCATATGTTATGTATGCATGAATATTAATCGCAGTCAACGTGACTAAACAACCTCCAGCTTTATTGTTTGTATTTGTGTGTGTCATATTCTCATCAACACTATAGGTTGGTCCTCAACTGTTAGTACTTGGTGATTTGCCCCAAGCGCATGGATTGAGCACGTCACTTCTGGAACGACTCCTAGAACACTACAAAAAACTGAGTGGCCCAGCCATTAATCAGCTCAGTGCAACTTTGAGGACCAATTATCGTTGTGCTGAAGAAATCCTGGAGCTACCATCCAGCCTCTTCTACCAGTCACAGTTGATTCCTGCTGCACGTGGTATCCTCCCACACCCAAAGGCTCCGTACCCTTTGATATTTGTATGCTCTAGCCTGCAAAAAGTGACTAAATGTGTTGAAAGTGATACCAATGAAATTGAAGCACAACTATTGATTAGTAAGCTAATTGAGTTTTTGAATCCATGGCCAAGGGAGTGGAGGTATAGACGCTTGGAGGACGTGTGTGTGATGACAGTTAGCAGAAGACAGGTAATAGTCTAGCTGTTCCAGGCTGAATTGGCAAATGTCTAAAATTTATCCCTTTCCTGATGCAGATATCTGTGCTAAGAAGCATCTTAAGAACAGACCACCAGTGGCTGAAGAGGATACAGTTGTATCCAACCTACGAAATGCAGGGTATGCCTATACAATGTATGCATATTTGACTGATGAGTCTAGTGGTATTAAACGAAAAGATTAATTTGTTGTTTAATTGAAGGTACTTTGCTACACACACTTAGCCACTGCATATATGATCTCATTGCTACGTAAAGATAACTTATGAAAAAAGAACGGGATGTAGCAAATTTATTAAACCAAACAGCTAGACATTCTGACCACAAAAGTCTTTGTCAGATGTATTCAGTTTTATACAGCCGATGACCACCGTTGTGGTCAAAATGTCCTGTTTGTTTAGTTAAATTCGCCACATCCTATGCCTAAAAAGTGTTCTGCCATAAATGTGTGGCTCTGCAATTCTACCATAGTAATGAATGCATCAGTGCATATATGCGTATTGTGACTACTCATCTGTAACTCATCAACCAAAACAATCATGTCTGTACAGGTAATCATGGTGAATGTATTATATCTTCACAGGACGTGAGTTCCGAGCACTATTTATAAGCACAGTGGAGTGTGTGGATTCTTCAGGGAGGACGATGAACCCCACGAAGAGCCTGTGCAACCCCAATGTCTTCAACACGGCCATAACCCGCGCTCAGTCACTGGTGGTGGCTGTTGGGAACCCATTCACATTGCTCTCAGTGGAGGCCAGTATAAATGAACCCAAGTATTGCTGGAGGGAGTTCATGTCCCGTTGTTTGAAACATAACAGTTTTATTTTTCCAAGCAAAATCCGTGATGAAGATGCCCTAGCAGAAATTCGCAGCATCATTGAGAAGAAAACCATGAAAGGTATGATGTCATAACTACCATTCCTGATAGCTGACTATGATTTCCGTACAATCGCTTCATCGATTTTACTGACAAATGTATTCTATAATGCACAGTACCCCCGTCTGCTGTGAGTGACCCTGCCTGCATCAAGATGGAGTCACTGTCTGTAAGTCAAGACCATGTGTTCTGTGTGAGATAGATTTCTCAGTGCTTTGCCATTCATGTGATGGTGTATTCACAATGTGTGAGCATTCCACAAGATTATGCAAACAAAATGTGAGAGTACTTCCGAGCTGATGGTTTAATTGATTGCTACTGATAGAGGTGGGAATGTTCTATTACCTTATACAGTATTCACTGATGTAGGTTAACTAGTTGCAATAAGCTGATACTGTTGCTAGCATTGGGCAAATTCTACAGCACTGATTGTATGGTGGGAATGTTGCAATGTACACTGTAATCCCATATGAAGATGGATACTTCATTCGGCATTCCCACCGACTTCCTTAGCTATATACAGTAAAGTAACATATTTTATGAATTCAAGACTGTTCACCAACGTACACATGACATCTAGCGTACTTGTGTCATTATTCAGGTCAGTGGGGTTCGCAGCAGAAGCAGTGCTAAGCCTCAGCTAAAGTAAGCCATCCGAGAAGGTTATATTCAGTGCCGGCGGAAGCAATTTGGGATTGGTAGGGCAAAATGTTCACTGCCGAAGGCAGTGTGTAGAGGCGCGTAGCGTCGATCTGTCTTCCGCGCGAAGCGCAAAAATTGTTTTTCACGGTCATTTTTTAGTTGCCTGGATGGGGTCTCATAGCACCTTCGTGCTTTGCACTGCACTGCCACTGCTCTCTCGTTTCCGTGCAATCCGTGACCGTCTCACTCTCGACGTGGAAAGGAAATGTACGCTGCGCTGGTAGCCCACGCCTACTTACTGGCTACCTCGCTGCTGCTTCCTGGCTCCACCCCTTTCTAAATCTCACGTGGTAGTTAGTAGCCTCGTACCCAGTCCCACGCCCAGCTTTTCGTCACTGCTTAGTACGGTACCGTACTAAGCAGCGACGAAAAGCTGGGCGTGGGACTGGGAACGAGGCTAGTAGTTAGCACGCAACCAGCTTGTTGTTCGCAAAGTTAGCCCTTTAAGACCTAACGTTGCATATCTGCAACGCGAGACTTTCAGCTTCATGATGTCACATCCGGCAATGTCCTTGAGAGATAGGCTCTGCGCCAGCAGAAAGGGCGGGGCAGGGGGAGGTGGGTGGGTGCACCCGAAGGGTGCAAACAGCATGGCCGCGTTTGGGCTCAGCTTTGAACGGGCCTTGGTTGGAGCCGGGTAGGCCATTTCTCGGGTTTTAAGCATAAATGGACTTAGAAAGTAGCTGTCTTGCCTTGTAGGCCCTCCATTTCCAGTGTTCATGGTCAGTTTTTTAGCTACGGCAGGTTGGCCACTTCTCGGGAGGCTTGATTGCAAGTTCGTTAGTTGGTGGGTGTGGTTAAGTCACGTATATGCTTAGTGTAGCTGAAATTACCTGTGTGAGCAGTTTCGAGCCCAGCAACGCCAGGGAACAGAAATTAGGGTATGTTAAGTGTTCTATAGACTGAAAATGACCTAGAGAAAGAAATTTAGGCCCTAAAGAGTTAACCAACAAGCGCCAGGATAATAAAGTCCTCCAGACACGTTCAAGTTTTGCTGCAATGCAACTGGACTCGTGAACAGACTTTCCCTCGACCCTGGTCCCCAGTACGTAGCTATGTATCCACAGAGGAGGACGCTCAGTGCCGCCTGATGTTGGCAAGTATACCATGGTTTGTCAAAACATTGGTCCGGCAGTTGCCGGGTCTGCCGGACCTGTTCCGCCGCCCCTGATATTTCACCTCATCTAACATGTGTATAGAATGTCATTAGTATACACAACAGTGGCAATCGACGGAAGGGTTGTTTTAACACTGAAGCAGTGAACGATTTCACTGGAGATGCATATGCCCTTTCACCACCACAGACCGGCCTCAGAAAGCCATTAGACCAGTTAAGATAAGGTTCTCAATTGCAGTACCTATGAGTGAGAATGGGAGGTGTGCCACTGCGAAAATGCATTGTTGTTACTATAGTTACAGAGTGTTTGCATAGGAGTCCAGCTTCTGTGAACTGTGTACGTATATATTATATATATACGTAGCATGAAGTCATAGGACACCACTGGAATGTTACAGACAATAATAGAACCTTGACTCCTACATGCTCAAACATGGTGCAACTGGAACCACTAAGCAGTCAAAATTGATACTACATTGCTCAAAATACTTGACTGATGGTTTACATTAGAGACTGTTTAGGGAATGCTAATCTGTATAGCCCTGTTTACACGTACTAATCCGGGTTACTTTAAACTGGATTAGAATCCGGATTAGAAGTGTCCACACGTGCAACTTTTGAGCCAGTTTAGCTCATGAATCTTCTCTCACAACTAGCGCTTCAGTGGCTGTGGGACTACTTGTCATGAATACTGACAGCTTCAATGTGCAGCAGATAATCCACTTAGAAACCGCTCCAGCTGTTTACACGCACCTCCTTCGAAACTAATCCGGATTCAATCCGGCCTGATGTGGGTTGTGTAAACCGGTTTCCAACCCGGATTAGAGCGTTTACACGGATCCAGTTTAGTTTAATCCGGATCCTGAACCGGTTTAAACGCCTGGTGTAAACGGGGCTTATGAGTCTGTTAACTTTTACATAGACTGCATGCAGTGTTCAACGTTCAGTTTTGGTTATCTATAATCCATCCCCAGCATTAAAACCCAAGGGACACCGGCAAAGCAATTTGGGATGAACGCTTCTGTTTCAGCAGGAGGTACGCTTGTTGACTAATATATTTGTTAAGAGTCTGTACACTGATTTCAGGAAGTCGTTCTTGTTGAATAATAGTTGGCTTCTGCATGTATGCTCTCATGGACGAATCCATAGCTACAATAAGATTATAAGGGAGTTGGGTGTTGCATGGTGAATTATGCTTGGGCAAGGTATAGTGGTGGGGAAGCATAGCAGGATAACGAAGAGCTGTTCAAAGCATATTTAATTAATTGTGCTATTTGCTCATGAACAACCAGTATGGGTAGCTATAGTGTTCACCAAATTGCACTGATTCCGACATGGGAATATGTAATACCGATACTGATACCGCTGTACTCAATATACAAATCTTGCACAACAAGTCTTACTTTCATCACCCATTCACAGAGAATTGCTCCCAAACTCTGGCCAGGCCATCGTTGATTGCTCAAGCATGCACTCGTATGATAAGGCTATTACCGTATGGCCGGAAAATTTGGCGGGGAATTTAATTTGGCGGTTTGGCGGATTATGAATGCACCGCCAAATTAAAATTCCGCCATTATTTTGTCATGACGTGCTTGTGGGTGGAGTCTCGTAGCGACGCGCGAACGCTGGAGCTCTCGCACTATAGTACCTCTGTCTCTGATCTGCCAGAAATAACGAGCAAGCAGCTGATCTGCCTGAAATAGCGAGCAAGCAGCTGATACATGGCCAACGATGGTGCTCCTTTGCATCACTGCTACTGCGTATGGGTCCTTTTCGTTACCACTCGCACGGCAGTTCCTCTCCTACACTCGCATCTCAGAGGTTTTTGTAGACATGCTACCTCGAACACAACTCTCCACTGCAAACTCGGACTCCATCTCAGTCTACTGACAAAAGTTTCGCACTGAGCGCTCCGCGGCCATGCGGCCGTGTGGTTAGTATGATGTCATTCTCACTCTGCAAATTTCCAGATTTTAATCCGCCAAATGCAATTCACAGCTTTTTAGAGCCAATCTGCCAAATTTAATTCCCGCCAAATTTTCCGGCCATACGGTAAATCATCAGTACTGCAGAAGTCTGATAACCAATGCTCGATACCTAACAATTATTGTGCTGTACCAATACCGAGACCAATACCAATATCAGCAGAACCCCTATTGCATGTTTCCGTGGCATTGCTGTAGCTGATATCTGTTTATATAGTTAGACGCAAACATGGCGGCTGATTTCCGTTTTCGTTTGCATTCTCAAATTGATTACATCAGCTGCAATGGGTCTATAGGGGTAACTTGATTCAGTTAAGTGATAAAGCTGGTAAACAAAAGAGAGGACCGTTGACTTCCTACACTCATCTCCTGTTGTTTACTCATCTGCAACTCAGTGACATACCTACACTGATAACGATGGCTTCTGTTTACAGTGTACTAATTGAAAAATACTTCAGAGCAACAGACAGACATTTGACATGTTTGAGTAACATTAGAATGTACTCACACCATGCACTAGACATGCAGTATCCGCCCACTCAGAGAACTATGAACAACTTTGCAAAGTCATGCAATCAACTATTCAGTTGGATTTCGGCTGAGGCCTCCACACAATGCTGCTATATGCAGCTTGTGTGCTGCTACTCTGCCATGAGCCCAGTGGCTTAGTGGTAAGAGCATCTGACTAGTATCCAGAAGATCTTGGGCTCGAATCCCAGCTGGTCCCAGAATTTTTAATTCCATCTCTCATCACTACTTATGGCAACAAAGCACAAGCCCTACTGACTTTTCAGTCAGTCATCTTCACAGTATTCCATGCATGCTCTCCGTTATAACTGCATTGCAAGTCTTCATAGCTAATCTTCATAGCAGCGCTTGTTGTTTACACCATACAGTACATACAGCATTCAGTTTAGTGGAAGTACATGTCCGACTTTCAAAGAATTAGTAGTAATTGCATCAAATGAGAGCCCGCTGTACGAATCGTAACAGATGAGCACTTTTGAGATCACGCAGGCAAGAAAAGATGTGCACGATATCGGGCTGTTTTTGCTGCTAGATATTGGTAGCACAGGAATCATTGACCTTGGACAGTAATTATTCTCCATTTTGATACCCATTTTGTACACTAGCTGCTGAAACAGGAATTCAACTGAAGCCTGCATCAACCATGCAGTTAGGTCCTCCGTTAAGACCACAAGCAAGCCACACAGTTCAAATAGTCCAGCAGCCGAATTCCCAGCATGGGATACCTCGAAGATCAGCACAACAAGTGCAACGTACAATGACTCAAGAACCAGCAGTGAAACAACCATATATTAAACCAACACAACAGAAATCAAGGCGTGTGGAGCAGCGAGGTTGTCCACGTCCTACTCTACAGCAAAATGCTGTTGAAAGGCCTCTGCAACAGGGAGCTCAAAGAACAACTTCACAACAGCCTCTGCATACTACTGTTACTTCTAGTACTTCTGGTGTTTTAACAAACTTAAGCCCAAATTTTCAACCACTAGTGTCCTCACTGCTGGGGATACCGCCGACATCAGTACAACATACTGGAGCTCAAAAACCAGCAGTGAAACATGATAAACCACAGCAATCAAGATGCATAGAGCAGCAACACCAGAGACCTCTACAGCAGGGTGCTAATTCACAACCGCCTCAGTGTACACTTCCTTCCCGTGCTTCTGCTGTGATACCAAGGAGCCAAACTATTCAAACGGAGGTCTCCCCAGAGTATGACTTTCACTTCCCAGTAAGTGCTTACATAATTATGCATTGTTGAAATGTGTTACTCATATACTGTTGTTTACCACACATTATCCAGACATTGGATGCAGCAGCAAAAACTCCCAAACAAAGGAAGACGTCTGCCATCCCTAACTCTATCTTTGAGCAACGCACTCCATTTCTGCGTTCTCAGTTCTCCCACCACTTGCATAACTACAAAACAGAGGGAAATAAACACAATCACCGCCCAGAAGATGTGAAATTGCTTGAATCTGAACTCACACGGGATAATTACCGAGAGAAATTTCACCAGCTTTTGTGCAGAGAAGAGGAAGAACATGAAAGATTGCTAGCTCAGCGGTAAGCACATCTACAACTTATAGATTACATTAAGAGATATGATTCCAACATTATTTTGCAATACGTTGTTTGTCTACGTATATGCAGCATGCATGCAAGTAGTTAATATCAATACCTTTTTCTTCCAGATGTGATGGAATATACACTCTGACGGTCTATCAACCTGGTCTGGAACCACCAGAACTGAAACGTGAATTCCAAATGGAACAATCTCTTCGATATGGTGATATTACTGCAGACCATCTGGATGGAGACACAATTGCCTATGCCAAACAAGCCAGTGAAAGATACATGTTCATGAGATTCCCACATCAACATTCAAGTGATATTACAGTCAAAGCTAACATGGTTGAGGGGTACTTTCCAAAAAAGAAAGGTCCAAATGTAATCTTTGTTTCTTTTAGCGAACTTAATATGAAGGAGTTGGTGAAACTATATCCAGATGTAAAAAAGAAACCATGCACAGTCAGCAATGTCAGAATTGTTTTTGAACTAAAGCATTCATACTTTTACCGCCAACATAATATACTCGATAGGATATCAAATCGAGTCATTGCCAAAATAATGCCTCAAAGTGATAAGGAATTCACTCCTGAGATGGTATTTACAGAGGAGTACCAGCCTTCAGGTCGATTTCGAAACTCAGCTGACCTTGATCATTTCCAATTAACAATACTGAAAAGTATCATGAAGTGTGCTCCCAAAGCTCCCCTTTTGATTGTGGGTTCTTTTGGAACTGGTAAAACCCGTCTGCTAGCTCGTGCAGCAACGCAGATCGCACAAGAGGATCCTCATGCACGTGTCTTGGTGTGTGCCCATCACCAGAGTTCAGTGGACTCATTTGTAGTGAATTACTTTTCAAAGGAACATGTGAACATGGTGCGATTAATGATCCCACACTACTCAATACCACCAGGTTGTGAAGAATGGTACAAAACAGCACAAATGTTGAAACGTAATGCACGTGCACACGAGGTTCAGCTGATTGTCACAACACTGGCAACATCCCTGCATCTGAACTATCTTCCACGGGGATATTTCACACATATACTAATGGATGAGGGAGCCCAGGCAAGAGAGCCAGAGGCAGTTGCACCCCTCACGTTTGCTGATGCAGATACAAAGATTATTATTGCTGGGGATCATAAACAGGTAATATGGCTTCATGAGTTTGCGACTATGAAACCAAACACACACTGAATGTATTCAGTGAGATTTTGTTATCCTAATGTCCTTATGATGTGTGGTTAACATGACACTGAAATTATATACCTGTCCACATAATTATGTACATATCGAGATATATTTGTAGTACTACTACTGCAAAACTTTCTCTACCACTCAGGTTGGCCCATCTCTCCTTGTTCTCGGAGAACAGCCCCAGAAATATGGATTGAAACTGTCCCTTCTGGAGAGGCTTCATAAACGGTACAAGGAGATACCTCATACAGAAACGCACTGTGCAACCCTTTTGAACAACTATCGCTGCCACAAAGCACTGCTGTCACTGCCCTCATACCTGTTCTATGACTCGGCACTTGTGGCTAAAGCTGACGTGGATGCACAACTGCATCCGAAAGATCATTTTCCATTCAAGTTCATTTGCTCTAATCTTGACGATTCTGTTACTGAGGTTGTAACCAGTGACAACCATGATGAGGTGAAACTGTTAGTTGAAGAAGCCCATGAATATGCTTCAAACTGGCCAGTTCATGAGTGGGGTCCTAAAGACCTAAGCACCATCTGTATCATGACAGCTACTGCAAACCAGGTGCGTCATGTACGTATACTTGCAATGTACGTGTCTTCAATTTTCACGTCTTCACTTTTCATTTACAGAAGTCACATGTGCTTAAGATGCTTAGATCGCAATACAGTAACTCTGCATTGTCAGAGGGAAGAGATAAACGAAGAGTTGAAGTCCTGACTGCATATGACATTCAAGGTTGGTTTCCTTTATTGTACTATATGCAATAACACAGCAATTAATTTAGTCCTGTTGGTGTCTGCAGGGCGAGAATTCCGAGCTGTGTTCCTGAGTACTGCCGAGCCCACTACTCCAGAAGGGAAACCCATGAACCCAACCAAGAGTCCCTGTAGTCAGTACGTTTTCAACACTGCCATCACCCGCTCCAAGTCTCTTGTAGTATGTGCCGGTAACCCATTCCTGCTCATGAAGAGCGAGAAGCAGATGGACAATGAATGCCAGTGCTGGAGAGATTTCATACGCAGATGCTTTGAAAATAAAACCCTGTATGTTCCCAATGGTCATTCCATGGCTCCTGATGAACTCGAAGAGCATTTGCTAAAGCTGCAGCGTGAAGTGTTTTCAACTCCAAGTGATAATGACATGGGTCACACTGAGCAGGATGCTGATACCATAATCTCTGCTTACAAAAAGGCTTTTAATCAAATTCCCCAGTGTATGAAGTGTATGGTTCAGCTCAAAGCCATTGGAAGCAATACACAGTGGGAAATAACTCCTGAAGCTGAGGTTGGTGAACAGGTGCCTGTCAGTGCTCTGATAAGTTCAGAAGCTTACAAATGTGAATTAGCCGTTAAGAGTCCCCGTATAGCTGAAGCGTATCCCCTTGACCCTTCTCATAGTGTGGTAACCATAAATGGCTTGAAGAACAGGCATAGGGCATTTGACGGGGACATAGTTTGGGTCGAGGTATCAAAACGTATTGACAGCGGGAAATGCATTGGTAAAGTTGTAGCTATTGACCAAAAATGTCATCAGCTCAAGTATGTTTGCAAGGTTGACCGCAACAGTGCAATCCACTTCAATCCAATTGACAAGAGATATCCCAGGTTGGTCAATCTTCCAAGACTTTCCCGAGATCTTGTCCAGAACTATAAGAAGGAACAAATCAATAGTGGAATGGGACAAGACTACATTGTTGTCTTTGATGAGGAAACCCTCCCAGCTGATGAGCATGATCCACAGCTACCTAAGATCAAAGAGCTAATTTCAGCTGACTGTGCTGAACATCTGCTGTTTGTTGTGAAGGTGTTGGGTTGGCTGCCGGAGTATAGACTTCCATTGGGTGCTGTAGTGGAAGCATGTCCGCGAGGCATAACATATTTCCATGCAGAGAGAATCCTTCGTGTTGCTCACAACATTTCAGTAACAGATCCCACAATTGCTCCTGAAGATGAGCTACCGTTTCTGGATGGCAAAGAGCAAGGTAACACAGAACTGTACAGTACTGCTATCACCATTGATCCTCCCGATGCCAAATGCTTGGATGATGCACTCAGCCTGACATGCATTGACAAGAGTACATACAAGGTTGCTGTGCTCATTGCCAACATAGCCAAGTTCTTAAAAGCAAACAGCCGCATCGACAAAGAGGCTGAGAAACGTGGGACATCAGTGTATGGGTCAAGAGAAAAGACCTTTATGCAGATGCTACCTCCCTCTATTTCTGGTAAGTTCAGTCTTTTGCCTGGAGACACCAGGAGTGTAATTTGTGTTTCTGCCAGGGTTGCTTTGGAAAACGGTTCCATTTCTGCCATCTCTGATGTGGAAGTGAACGAGGCCAAAATGTGCTCCAAAGCAAGACTAACATACAAACAAGCCCAAGAAATTCTTGATAATAAACAGCTGGAATGGAATGATACTTTAGTGAGACTCTTCAGGATTGCAATGCACCTTCGTATTGAACGACTGAGTAATACAGCATACAGTTATGAAATCTCAGACGCTGGTGAAGAAAATAATTGGCAAGCTCACCTGTTGGTTGAAGAGCTCATGATCTGGGCTAATAAATCGATTGCCAAATTTTTGTATGAACACTTACCAGATATGACCCTTCTCCGCCGCCAAGTTGCACCATCGCATGATGTAGTGGCTGCCTTCAAAGGCAGTTTCAGTAGCATTGGTGGCTATTCTCTGGCTATGAACCACCTCAAATTTAGGCAACCTATTGAGCCACTGCTAGTACTGCAGACAACAGCTAAAGACATTAGAGATGCAATATCCTCCAAGAACATACCACGATTAATCTGGCTGTTGACATGTGAAAATCTTTATCCACAGCTTGCAGCTGCAAAGGCTCAGAGAATAGTCATGAGCCATAGAGCAGACTATGTTTGCTCCTCAAAGGATGGAAACGTCCCGCTTGTAACCAGTGAAGATGAAGCTGGATCACCCCATTATCCCCCATACTGGCACCATAGTCTTCGTCTTTCTCATTACACGCATTTCACTTCACCCATTAGGCGTTATGCAGACCTGATAGTCCACCGTCTACTGCAGAATATTATCAATGGCTCTCCCCCCGATTACTCTCCAGATCAGGTCTCCAAATTATGCCGACAATTGAACCTGCGATCAAGAGCTGCACGGGAGTTCCAGTCGACAATGGATAAACTTGAACGAGCTGTTGAGTTTGGAGAGAGTTGTGGTGAAGCTCAAGCAATCATAATGAAAGGAGAGAAGAACACATATGATCTGTGCTTCACTGACCCCTTCTACAAGCCATTGCAGGGTAAAGATATGAGAATTCACCATTCAACACTTAAGTGTTCACAGGATGCTCACGATCCCGACATCCTCACATGGAAAGTCATGATAGCATCAATGAAAAGCCAGACGTTTCTCCTCTGTCATCCTCAGTTTGATTGTTTTTCGGAGAAGGAACAAGAAAGCAAACGTTTCCAGTCCGATAAGGATGCCATAGTCGTGAAAGTCTTTCACAGAAATGAAGAATCTGGAGAACTACGTGGACAAAAGACTGGAGACATGCTGCCCGATGCTTTGATGTTCAGTGAATATGTAGCATCCTTAGTTCCAGAGATAGTGCCCATACCTCCAGAAACATGCCAGAAAATACACAAATTCATCATGAATCCAGTTGAAGCAAATCTAGCAACACTGTCTGATTACTATCAACCAAGGTCTCATTCTACCGGCCGTAAAGGACCAGAACTGAAGGGGATTGCTTCTAAGTTCGCACAAAGTCCAGTCATCATGTATGATGGTCAAAGGTCACTTAAAGGTGGTATTGTTGTCAAAGTCTGGCTCGGAAGATCACTAAGAGAGCCAATTATGTGTCCATCCTTGCAACTGATTGAGGTTGCACCTGAAATCAGTATCTGTCTGGAGCACAATCAACACCCTGCAGAGTGCTTCTCAGATACCAACCTCCACCAAGCATCCAGACCAAAGTACCTGTCAATTCAGGACTATGTTAATCTCTGGGAGAAGGTACTGTTGGCTGAAGCTGCCAAAGGGAGTGTAGAAGATGGCTCATTAGTACTGGTCAAGGATGTTACTCTTCAGTGGCCACCACTAAGAATCCCATTGAACTGCACTGATGAGATTTACTACGTACCCAATGGAAATGTAACGATGGATGTCCCACTGGAATCACAGAACATGATGGAGTACATTGAATTGGAGGAGGGAAGCTTGCTATGTGTACGTTACAAGCTACGATCGCTGCGGGCTGTCTACCACATGGTAGTAAATAAAGTTCATAGTGATGATGGAGAGACACCTACAAAAATATCCATGAAGCCCATCAACACTGAAGCCTGTCGAGTATCCAAGAAAATGTGCAGAGAGATGGCCCAAAATCCTCCCTGCGATATTCAAATAATCAATCTCCAGCCATCCTTCCAGTGAGTTTGCTGCCATAAAATTAGAGGCATGATTGATCTTTGTGTGTGTGTGGGTGTGTGTCTGTCACAGTGGCATGTATCACTGCGTGTGTAGCTTTGCTTGTGCTCGTATAAAATATGTGTATTTGAGTGCACATGGTAGAGATGACAGGTGGCAGTGTATGTGTCTAAGTTAGCATTCACGGGTGCTAAGAACTCACTGTCACTGAACAACTGTTCCATTTGTACCTCACACACTCCATCACCTCAGTCGGGTCTATCAGAATTTGTTGAGACTGGTAAAGAAAGATCCTGCTAGTCTTGTCCACAAGGTTGCTCTTGGAAGGATTGAAGCCAATCGATTGAGTGAGTTCGCATAGCATGAAGAACTTCAAACTCTTTAACAGAACTGATATTTAAGTTAATTAACTGTTATCTCTGTGCACTGTACAGCCATTTTATTATCCTACATTTACATTTCTGTAGACCCGGTGTTCAGTGCAACTTCTGTATTCCAAACTGATAAGGATCGTCAATTGTGGGATGCTAGAACTGAACTGAATAAGTTGCAAAGAGAAGCTATTGAATCTGGAGTGAAACACAGTTTTCAACTGATCCAAGGACCCCCAGGTATTGATTCAAAAAATTCCCTCCCGTTTGAGGTCATAGACTTACTTGGTCAGCAATTTTGTTATTCGTCATCTCTACATAGGAACAGGAAAAAGTGTTACTGGAGCTCATCTTGCATACATATTGGCCAAGTTGAATAGAAAAGGAGGCAGTGTGGTCTACTGTGGACCTTCGAACAAAGCTGTGGATGTTGTGCATGGTCAGCTCAGAACTGTCTATTATGTATAAAGTAGTTCAACAACTTACTTTGTTTTGCTTATTATGATGTTAGAAAAACTTCAAAAGGCAAACAATGTAAGGGGCCTTGAACTTAGACTGTTGAGGCTGTATGGACGTACACATGAAAGAAAGGACTTTCCAGGTAATGATATTGTCATGATTGCACCTCACTGAGCCTTTTCAATCAAGATTACTTCTCTATATGCAATGCTGTATATAGGTCCCTACAGTTCTGACAAAGGTGGAATTCTGAGAGACTCAGACCTAGATATTGAAGGGAGATGTCAGAAGCGTTTCTGGTGTGATGCCCTGCACCATAAAGTGCGATCAGCTTCTTGTAAAATAAAGGACATGGAACAGGAATTCCAGCTGTTGCATCGAAAGAATCTCTCGCCACCATTGGGTGTTCTGAGGGAATATAGGAAACTAGTCAAAACTGTAGAGACAAAGGTGGGTTCCAAGATGGAGTGGAAATTTAAATAGCTAGCTACTTGGCAATTATGAGGGCTTCTCCTCATTTACAGCAACATAGTATTGCATAACAGTGCAGCTCTTCTACAGATCATGAGTTGTGTGCATGATGTATGGGCTGCTCTCCAATGGTACCAATCTTGCCAGAATGTGAATACTGCATACTATGTCCTATTTTATTTATCAAGGTGATGAGCGATCGATATGACATAATTCTGTGCACCTGTAATGAGACTGCCAGTCGGAGGATGCTGCAGCTGGCCCGGGAGGAAAGGATCTCCCAGTGCATTGTGGATGAGAGTGGCATGTCACATGAGCCGGAAACAATCGCTGCTGTCAGCCTCTGCAATCATGTCGTACTCATTGGAGATCACAAGCAGCTGCAGCCAGTGATTAAGCACTCACCAGCAAGAGAGAGTGGAATGTCTACATCACTGTTCGAGCGCTATGCTGAGCACTTCCCGAGCAGCCTTCTCATCACACTGGATACTCAGTACAGAATGGTCAGAATCATTTAGCTCAATTTCTGTGTTTTATTACCAAACATAAGAAAATCCTGTATTGAAGTATAACACCTAGTATTAAAGCCCCCATGTGAATTATTATGGGCTTATGGGAGCTCATGACAGCTTTTTCAGTCATTGGTTGGCAAAGAGTTTGTATATATCACTTGCAGCATGAAGCAATCTGCCAGTTCCCTTCGCACCATTTCTATGGTGGTCGTCTCAAGGCAGACGAATCCCTCAGCAAACGTCGCATTCCAGGAAGGTCAATGGAGCAGTTCTGGCCACAAGGGCTAAAGTCTCCAATTGTATTCTGCAATGTGGTTGGGGTGGAAGGGCCATATATTGCAAAAACTGACAAAGGAAAGGTTGACCCACACTCCAAGTGCAATGAACAGGAGGCTGAGAAAGTGGTGAGTCTTGACCAGCATGAAAGGAAGGGAAAGGTTGACCCACACTCCAAGTGCAATGAACAGGAGGCTGAGAAAGTGGTGAGTCTTGACCAGCATGAAATTACGCAAGCAATTGTAGTTCACGGCATGTACATACATGACTGTGGGAAATAATTCAATCATACTAGCCATGCGGCATAATTTCTGGTTGAGTGCAAGCAAGCACAGGAGGATTCTCTCCAAAAATTACACAAGCAGTTGTAGTTCATAGCATGTACATGTGGGAAATAATTCAATCATACTAGCCACGCAATATAAAGGAATTTCTGGTTGGGCACTGTCATCGCCGAAGTTTCTCTGTGATTACACTGTCCACACGCTCTTTGAGTCTGTCGTGGGACTGCGTAGGCCAGACCTACAGGTACTCCTTTATGCAGGAGAATCGCTGAAAAAGTCAAATACGAAACTTCAAATGGTCCCACCGCGGACTCGAATGGCATGCACACGGTGTGGATATGGAGAAGCTCTGATAGTTACGGTGCCCATCCTGTATGTATCTTCAGGTGCTTTCTCCTGTGAAGAGCACTAGACATTATAAGTTCAGGAAGTTTGAGAGTGTACATGTAAGCACTTCTGTGTTTCTCCACTGTTTCAGCTGGAAGTTGTTAGTGTTCTACATGACCAACATGGTGTGGAGTACAAGGAGATGGCAGTGATCACACCCTACTCTGCCCAGAAGAGGCTAATCCATCAGCTGAAGGATGAAAAGCCTACAGTGGCCAATACTAAACTAGGTGTTTCAGCCGCCAAACCAGATGTTGCTGGTGGACCCCCAGCAAAACCAGCTGATAGCAAGCTTAATAATGAGCTCACAGTTGTTTCTATCACGGAGAGTCAAGGTGAACCTCCTCTGCACCTGTCATACATGACTTAATCATCATTTGACTTCTCTTTTCCTGTGCTCTCACAGGAGATGAATATGGGTACGTGATCCTGTCCACAGTCCGGTCACAGCCGGTGGAGGAGATCAGGAATCATGATCTAGTACAACCAGACCGCAGATGGCTCAGGGACCACCTTGGCTTCCTCACTGATTCTCATGAGATCAATGTGGGGATCACTCGGGCCAAGTATGGTCTCATTATCATTGGTATGTGAGCATGTAAACAGTTTAGCCTTGGAATTGGGGACTTGAATAGAAGACATTTGTGTATGTATGCTGTGTACTGTACATGTTTACTCACATAATGCATATATACCATCCTAAAATTACATTTCATTGCATTACATTGTAAATACGTAGTACTTTGGTGTGTGTAATGTCAATTATTATGGACTAATAATTATTATGACTTGTGAAATGTACCTATCCAGGAAACCGATGTTTGCTGGAGTACGATGAGACATGGAAGGCACTCATTGACCACTACAAAGGGAAGAGGTGCATTGTCGAGGGGAGGAACTTCCCTAAGCATGCGTCCTTTTGAACACTGTCACACGGTGATGTGTTATAATTATGTAACGCTGCCTAGTATATTAGTTGCAAAGTATAGGAGTTTATATACAATTATTGTTATATCAGTACATTCTTTATTGTTCTAGCATAGCAGAATTCCTTCTTCGTTACTAGAAATGTATCTAGAATAAATGAACTGCTTTGATTTCTATATTCGTTGATGCAAGACAAGATTGTGTATGAATGCTTTTCATGCCTAAAGTGACTATACCAAGTTGATGCTCTTGATTGTGAATGATATTCATGACCCCCACAAGCCATGCAACATAATTGCATGGGAGTAAAGGTCCATACTGGAACAGAACTTTACTGATCACTGGTACTAATTCTAGCGAGCATTGGTGAATTCAATTGGTAGAACTTGCGCTAGTTAATAATAATTACAGCAAAAAGAGTAACAAGATGTAGGGAATGCAAAATGTACATGTATGACATTGTGTGTGTGTGTGTGTGTGGGGGGGGGGGGGGGGTACGTTATTCATATGCTATCAATGACATGCTATCATCTCCCTATTTCCCTATTTTTGTCAATCTGCTATCCCTACTACCAACTTTGGCTTCAGTTTATGAGTATGGCATTTCCCATCACATTGTAAATGCCCTTTTTGGTGTGATTAATGATAGCGGTCTGCATGTGGTCTGTGCAAAACTTCCCAGCCCTTGTATATCTAATCCAATTGTTGTTTTAATTACTTGACCCTTGTTGCATTCCCACAATTGGCTGTCACAAGGGAGTATTCTAGTATCATCCCTGGTGACAAATATTTTTGCACGGCTTGCAATATAATTATATCCCTGAAAATTGTAATTGTCTTGAGTCCAGAGTCCAGGTTTTGTATATACTGCATGGCAGTTTCTGATGACTGTAATATATGATTGCTGAGAGATCGAGGAAAATCAAATCCACACGTACGTACGTACATGCAGCAAAACTTCATGCAGGGACCATAATTATGCATGCAGCGCTTAGCAATGTTGTTTTAGTTAACTAAAACTAAAACTATAAAGCATTTTAGTATGGCGTATTTCACTTTAGTAATTAAAACTAAAACTAAAATGAGGACTGTGTTAATTAAAACTACAACTAAACTAATATGAAAATCACCCAAAAATGGTGGTTACTAAAACTAAAAGAGCCTTTACTAATTAGCCCTTTTGAGATTTAGTAATTAAAACTAAAACTAAACTAAACGATGCGACTTCTACCTAATTAAAACCAAAAAACTAAACTATTTCAGTTTTAGATAACTGAAACAACATTGGCGCATAGGTTTAGATTCGGTTCCTATCCCAAATTGAAGCTTGTGATCATAGCCCTCAAACATACAGAAATCACATTGCAGCAATTGACCATACAAACAGCAATAACAAAGCTTTCAGTAACAAGTTGTTGCTTTGCAGTGAATATGTCACGGTGTTGCCATGGATACAACATCCTCCAATATAGTCAAACCAGGAGAGTCATTCCAAACTATACTAGCTACTAGCCTCGTTCCCAGGCCCGAGAGAGGGAGGAGAAAAGGGCCTGGTTTCCACTGTTTGCGCATGCGCTTAATTATCTGTAACCGTACATGTATTCATAAGGGGGAGGGTGCAAATGACGTCTTCGTAGTCACATGGTCGAGCATGTGACACTATCTATTTTGCTACACTGGTCCTCCATCCGCGAGATGAGGGGCGACACAGCCACAATTGCACTGCCACCAGCAACAGATCGACTTACCCGACATTCGTTATTCAAAACAAACGGAAGACTCTGGTAGCATACTGACTCCACTCGATCGGTGCGATGGTAGCCACACAAAAACATCCCATCTTTCAATATCGCAGGTCACTGTTTTTCTATTATAGCTCATGATCAATTCAGGAGCACCTTGCCACCTGAGGGCATAGGAGACAGCTAGGGTTCTATCTGGGATTTTGAGTTTGGGGGAGAAGTTGTTGAGAATCATGGTGATTGCAGCCATAGGCCACAATTTGCAGGCAATTTGCAGCCCCCCCCCGAAACGTTTTGGAATTTTGAGCCTTCTGAGAGTGGTTCTGAGGCACAGAATAATGGTGGACGGGGACTGCGGACGTAGGCTGCAATTTGTAAGGGGGTCTGGGGGCATGCCCCCCCAGAAAATTTGAGTTTATATATAGGGGGGTTTGGGGACATGCCCCTCAGAAATATTTGGAATTTTGAGCCTTCTGAGAGTAGTTCTGAGGCACTCTGAGACAATTTTGAGGTCATAGGAAATGCTATGCAGTGTAACATGAGACGGTACAAAGCACACAGGTGTACATGCTGCAGTTCCAGACACTACTTTTACTGAATTAATTGCCAGAAATTTTTATTTTTGGGGGGGGGGGGGGGGGGGGGGGGGAAGCTGGAGTGTTTGGATAGGAATCTTCCCCCATGCCTCCCAGTAGATAGAACCTGAGAGCACGATCAAGAGCTGTTGTAATGCAAGCCATGCACTCGCTTATACTAATACTGTACGGATCTCGTTATCCGCTTCGATGTCACGAGTGTACAAACATAATCGAACGTCCACGGTGCCGGTGGAATTCCATCGCTCTTTAGCGCATGCGCAAACAGTTGAAACCAAGGCCTTTCTCCTCGCCGTCTCGGGCCTGGGAACGAGGCTACTATACTACATACAAAAAGATAGCTACATATTCACTGGGTAATTATGGTCATCAAAGACATAGTTGAATTTCATACTCCTGGACAGCTTCGATTTATCTGGTGCTACCCCAAATCCAATCTTCCTCCTCTTCAGGGGTCACTACCAACCCAATTGGTGTTTCAGTGGATGCCTCTAGTGAACTTGTTGAAGCTTGAACTACTGCAGTCACTTTTTCAACATTGACTTTCAACATTTGTTGGTGATTTTCTATTCCTTCTTGTACAACAGAAGTTTCAGATGTCTTGTCTGCATCACTCCCTTGTGAGAGATGACAGCGGATCCGATGGAGATTGATCCCCAAAAAAGCAGGTTGTGATGACTCACTTGTCTTACGAAAAGCCTCAAACCAAAATGGTGCCAGCCAGTCCTTTCTGTCGGGAGGGTTGCTGTGACGATAACCAGTAGGTACAATGGCAAGTTTATCAGTAAGGGCATTCTGGCCTTTAAGTGCCTCACAGATGCTTTCCTTCCACTCAGACAAGAGCCTTTTGAAGAGCTCAAGTCTTCCATTGTAGTAGCCAAAGCTGGCATAGTACCAAAAGCGGGATGTTGACGACTGGGGCGGAGGTTTGACCTTATTGGCAAATGTGAGAGCAAATACGGTATTCTTCCATACTTCTGGCCCAACACGACTGGTTAGTTCCTCCATCCCTTTTGTATCATCTCTGGTGAAACGTCCACGCATGTCCAAGCAGTAGATTAGAAGATCACAATATTTGCAGTGCTCTGATATTGCCACAAGATTGGCTTCTTCTGTCCCAAAAGGGTCACCAAGTCCAGGGGTATCAAGTACTGTCACTTCAATGGTCTTTTGCACCGCGCTATCTTCGACCCTCATTGAGAATGAATACGATGTGATCGCACTGGTCACTGATGTTACAGACGTAGCTTCTTTTGCTACTTCCTTTCCAACCAATCCATTAATTAGTGAGGACTTCCCCACTCCCATCTTCCCCGAGATTATGATCATGAGGGAGCTCCTTCCAGACTCAATGACATTGTAGACTGTATTGAGTTCCATAGTCTGCATGTTCAGCAATGCTTCTCATCAAGGTTGAGCTCATGGGCAGATTTGAAATGGTATGTCACTGTATAGGCATAAGTGCAAAACATCAAGACTTAGTAGTTGTAAACCTGTACAGCAAAAATTGGATTCGCAACAGGGGCCTGGAAGTTTACTCAAGTCAGTCACACTGTAAGGCAATACATGTACACAATAAAAGGCATTGATGCCTTCAAAAAAACCTTGTCATTCAGATGACAAAGGCAACGATGATTTGCAAATAGAAAGCTTGCTTGTCTGTGATGTGGTGGTACACTTCCACCCCCAGCCTATCTCCCAGACCCTCCTTCTGATCTTACGAGGGTCTGGTTCCGAGACTACCCCTGAACCCAAGGCTGGAATGGCTAAGTAATCATCATTCTTCACTTCTATTTTGTTGATTTATAAAGATAAGTGAAGACATAGATGCTAGCCTCGTTCCCAGGCCTTCCGCACCTTCAGTTTTTGATCGCTTGCAGTATGCAAAAACGGAAGCGATCAAAAGGTGGAGGTGTGCTGCTGTAGATAGATGCTGCTGTAGAGCTGGGATGCAAATCAGTATCACAGGTCAGACATTTGTGCCACGCGCGGGGAAGGAGAAAGAACGCATCTGGTCACCACAGACAGGTTTTCAGTGTGGACAATGCCAGGATCTTGGTTGTACCAATCGGATTGGAATAATGTACTTACCTTCCATACTGTGGTCACAATCTGTAGCTACATGATTCAAATTTAAACAAGAACAAGAACAGATTTGCAAGCTAGATGTCTTTACAGTCGCAAGAGAGTGACACAAAACAACAACTAACCATTTCTTCACAATCAATGACGTCGTTCACGTAGTACAGCGGTGCAGATACTACAGTTGTGTTCCGTCCTCATGATATTTGCCTTGACGCCACGGTTTCAGTGATTTCCTCTGTACCAAGGAAACCTGTCTATAGTGACCAGACGTTCTTTTCCTTTCTGCCAGCACGCTGCGACTGTCTGGCCTGCGATCGCGAGACTAGGATGCAGTGTGGTCTGACATAGTTGACAGCAATGGTGCAGTATTCCCCCTTCCCGGTCCCCTGGGCCCCCGGTGTCAAGTGAAAATAGTCACCCCCGAAAATGGGCATCCCGGATGCCCATTTTCACGCAAATATGGGCATCCCGATGCCCATATTTACGTGGATACAGGCATCCTGATGCCCATATTTACAGTGAATATGGGCATCCCGCATCCCGACAACCGATTTGTTAACTGGTTAACTTACACCTACAGGCGAGAGAGCTCCTAGCTGTCTCAAAGTGCGCTACGGATAGACAGATCACTGTCACAGGCTGCTGTAGTGAGGGGGCCTGACCCTGGCCTGTTTTCGTCCCCATTCCCAGCCCGAATTCAGACCGACTTGGGAACGAAGACTTTGCAGCGTGCACGTGGTCGTAAGGAGTGGGCATGGGGGACCCAGATGCCATAATGTAATATGTAGCTATGCTTGTTCAGTTTCCGTTATGGCAACGTTATGGCCAGCTGGCATGAGACTAGCTATTTAGTTAACTACGTATTATCTAGTCTCATGCCAGCTGTCCTGCGAAGACAACGTCTACATTTTGGTATACTCGGCTACGGCCCAAAAGTTCAACTTAGCATCGAAATGTGTCTTTAACAAATCTATAATTATACGGCATGCAAGTAGAACAGCAACTACGTATAGGCTCTACACGCATAATAATTATTGACTTTGAGTTAGCCATGCAGGTATTAGCTTAGACTGCAGTCTGAGATTCGGATAACTTGTAATTGCAAGGCACATAATGGGGGGGGGGCAATTGCGATTGCTCAAGCTCTTGATCCCCCCTGCTGCATAACAATCAACTGACAGAGTAGCTAGTTGGCTATAGTACAAGTTATAATGTGTGCATCCCAATGGCAAGAATCGTACACGTGAAATTGCCAACATGTACAAGAGAATTGCCCTACAAAACATAATTATTGTAGCTATCACAGGTTGTAACAGGGGGGGGGGTATAATTATACAATTGCTTAATCAATCACACACTGTTCTCAGTTTCAGATTTACTACTCTCAGACTGAAGCATTTTAGAGGCTTCTTCTTGAATTTTTCGTTTTGCCTTCTCTGCATGCATGCGGACAGCGCTAATGATAACAGCTAGCCCGGCTGCTGCACCAGCAGTTCCACCTCCTGCAGCTCCGATCCCTGCTCCTACAATAGCTCCTGCATACATACCCATGGCCATACCAGCTGGGCCTCCAACTGCTCCAACTATCACCCCAATCAGCGCCCCAAGAGCAGCTCCTCCAGTTGTGCCCGCTGCCACAGCTCCAGTAGCCTTTCCGGCTGTCACAATGTTAATTGGTAGCTCGTCGTTGTCTACATTCTTTTGCACGGCACCAGGCGGTGAGATCCTGAAACGATGAAGATTGATCCCCATGAGGGCAGGCTTGGCATCTTCCTTGATCTTGCTGAGTGCTGCAAACCAAAAGTCAGAGAACCAGTCCGTCCGGTCAGGAGGAGGGAGATTGCGATAGCCAGCAGGAACGAGACTGATATCACTGATGAGCTCCTCAGGTAGTTTCACTTTTTCCCTCAAGAACTTTGGTAGTATTTCCTCCCACTCTTTCAGCAGCGATCTAAATTTCCCCTTTCTCTCTGAGTCATCTGGTCTCCCGTAATATCCAAAGGTGAATATCTGTAACCATCCAGCAGGTTTGGGGTCCGAAGGCAACACTTGGTTGGCAAAGGTGAGGACAAACATAGTATTCTTCCAGATGCCTGAACCAACACGTTGATTGAACTCCTTCATCCCTGAGGCATCGGCTGTGGTAAAGCGTCCTCGCATATCCAGGCAGTAGATGAGTAGGTCAGCATCTTGACAATGCTTTGAAATTGCAGTGAGGTTGGCCTCCTCGTCATTGACAGGGTCTCCAAGTCCTGGGCAATCCATGATGAGGACTTCAACACTCTTTGTTACAGCATGATCGGTCGCTTCTATTTGTAGTTGGTATGCCGATATCTCGGACGTGATGGTGCACGGTGACTGAGCTTCCTTTGCAACATTTTTCCCAAGCAGTCCATTAATGAGTGAGGACTTTCCAACTCCCATCTTCCCCGAAATAACAAACTTCAGGGTACTCTTGCCAGACTCGATATAGTCTTTGAGTTCTGATAGTCCAATCTTGTCACCCTGGAAATAGAGTGGAAGCAAGCAGGGACAGTTGAACTGTGGAGGCAGGACTGGACCGTGGACTGGATTTTGTACTCAATAATGAATTTTGACAATCAGGATCATAAAATTATATGCTAGCCTTGTTCCCAGGCCATTCCCACCAGCAGTATAATCGATTACTTGCAGTATGTAAATATATAGTGGGGGAAGAACTGGGATATTGGTCACGTGCAATGACGTCAGATAGACAGATGCATGGTAGACACATGGGGGGCAGTGCCCAATGAAGAATCTCGATACCCATTCTTGTACTGTCTGTCCATATGCTAGAAGTCAGAGGATTTGCAAGGCAGATAATCAATACTGTTCATTGTTCACAGCGCCGGGGACAGATTGAGGTATACCGCCACCGCCCCTTGTGTGTCTACCATCTGTCTACCTGACGTCATCACGTGACCAAATCTCCCAGGCCTTCCCCCGCCATATTTTCATACTGCAAGCAATCAAATACTGATGGTGAGAATGGCCTGAGAACAAGGCTATATGCTGCAAAAATTTGCAACTGTTGACGTGGGTTTGAAGGGATGATGCTAGAATACAGCCAGCCCTTTGTGACTGCCAGTTATGGGCAATACAACTACACAAGTGTAGCTACAGCAACAATTGGATTTGCTACAAGGGGTAGCCTACATAAACCACAGATAAGCACAATACACATCAAAAAGGTCATTGTTCAGTGTCATGAGAACTCAGTACTACCTATGACCAAACTAAAGCCAGTATAGTTTTCCACTGGGGCTAGTATAGTAGCCTCCTTCCCAGGCCCCGCCCCATCTTTGTCGCTTGTAGTATACGAAAAGCAAGCAACAAAAGCTGGGGTGGGGCCCGGGCCTGGGAACAAGGCTACGTAGGCTAGTAGTATGAGTCACTTGCATGGGCTAGTAATGCATGTTTCAGGTTTGCAGTTGGAGAAGCCTGCGGGCCTCCTGTCATTCTGTGAATACGTGAGCCGCGAGTAAGTTGGCCGCCGCCCCCTACTAGTATAGCCACGCCCAGTCTACACTTCCATCCAGTAGGGTTCCAGGCCAGCATCTTGCATGCAACTGGTACTATATCATCTTGAATTCCTTGTATTGTGCATCTATTAATGCATTGGCGCCATGGCAATAACATTCATGCCCTAGGGGGACGCGACAACCCACTTCCTACATGGGCGATATGGGAAAATATCACCCTAGTTGCTCTGGCTAGCATTTACTATACATTCTCTATGGGAATAGCCATAATATTATCAGACTGTGTTGGAAACATGATAACTGGCTGTACCGTGTTACAGAAACGGGCTGCCTTAGCCTCGTTCCCAGGCCCTCGCCGTCTCGGGCCTGGGAACGAGGCTAGGGCTGCCGGTTCTAAAAGTTTATCACTAGCTTCCAGCTCTCAGGCATCATCATCATTTCAAGAGTGCTCTTGTCTGGTCTCGAGCACTGGCAGGAAGTGTGCACGTACTTAGGGTGGGGCTAGACTACCAGTATACGGTGGTACTCGACACCTGGCCCTTTATTAATCATCACACAGAAGAGAGCAGGCAGCACCATTTCACTAGTCTCGTCCCCAGACCCTCCACGCTTGTCCTCTATGTGCGCACCCCGTATGAAAAATTCGAAAGGAGGGTCTGGTAAATGGGCTTGCTAGCTGGCATATCTCCGCTGGGTTGAGTGCGGAGCTACTTAAAGCATATTCATTGAACTAAATTGCGTGTTTGCGGAAACCCTATAGTTTTCAAGCTTCAGAGTCAAAGCGCAGCCGCTCGTGCAAGGCCACGTCAGCATTTAACACGCTCGTTGGGATTCCCTTCCCATCTGTTGGGATTCCCTACATTCCTCTGGTGCGCTAGCTAGTAAGTACCAGACCATCATTTCTCTTCAATTTTTCCTACGGGAGCGCGTGGAGGGTCTGGGGACGAGACTACCATTTTACACAGTCCTTTAGCTTCTGTCATCCCTTTCCATTTGCAAACTTCAGAAGAATCTCGGCTACTAGCAAGGTAGCTATCATTATGATAGTCTCGCGGGGCCAGACCCACACTTGTGTGTGGGTCTGGTCCCGCGAGACTATAGGTATATGACGTCTGTTGAAGCATGACCATAATTATCATGCCAATGAGAGCAGGGAATTAGTGATAAAAATGAGTAATTGAGTAAATAGCTACTCCATAATTTACAATACAGCCATTTATTGCTGCTGTAGAAAGAAGTCCGTCCAGGCACTTGTTTTATCAACTGCCACTCTCAGATCTCTGTGGCCATCACTGTGCGAGCCTAAGACTAATAAGTAAAGTTAACACGAGGGCCTTTATCACTGCGTACCTCTGCTTCTGCTGACCCTTCATTGATCATGAAGGCTCTAGCGACAGCCTTTGTGTCCATCGACATGACCGCTACGTTTCTCCGTCGGAACAGATCGAAACTGCATGCTACTCTGAACTGGACTGGGAGTGGCCTCGCCCCCGCAAGCCCAACTTACTACTTCGTCAGAAAACGCTTGGAGTGATTCCCTGTTGACCTCCACATGCACTGCTTTCAAAAGGTGTAGCTAGTTGTTCACGCACAACACTACAGTGGAGTAACATCTTTCTATAAATGTAGCCTTGATTGTTCCGAGGGCTGTTGATTCCCACCGCCAGTATTTGATCACTTGCAGTCAAATAGCTACTGGCAGAGGGATGGCTTGGGAACGAGGCTAACAAAAATGCAGCTGGTCCAAAGTGGACTCAATGAACAATTACTCAACACACAACAATTAACAGTGACGTTGTGCCATCATTTATACTGAGAGCTACTTTTCCTTCTTGTGTAGCTTGCAAGGTGACAGGTGCTTCACAGCAGCTACAGTTGCTCCACCCCCAACACCACCAAGTCCACCACCAACAGCAGCACCAACAACACCCAGTCCGATTCCTCCCGTCACTGCCCCCACGGCAACTCCCGCTATAACACCCACACCTATGTGTAGCCAGTTGTATCGTGGTGTACCTACTGTCAGGGTGTTATAGTCAAGTCCTTCCAAAAGAGGATTATCTTTCATCTTGAGGAATGCTTCCCTCCAGAACGGTGTGAGCCAGTCACTACTATCAGGGGGAGGACGATTGTGGTAGCCAACAGGTACAATAGCCACTCTGCTAATCTCATCTTCAGATAGTGTTGTCTTATTTTTAAGCACCTGTTTAATGACAGCTTCCCATTCCGACAACGACTGCTGAAAGAACTGGATTTTGTCTACAGTGCTGTGTGGAGGAGGATTGACACCATTTGCATACGTAAGAGCAAATACTGCATTCCTCCAGACCTCCTGTCCGAGATGGTTTGTTAGTTGGGTGATCCCATCCACGTCGTCCTGCTCCAATCTCCTGCGCATATCCAAACAGTAGACCAGGAGATCTGTTCCTTTCGCCTTCTCAACCACTTGCTGAAGAATTTCCTCATTGTTGCCAAAGGCTCCTCCCAGCCCGGGAGAATCCCACAGCAGAACATTGATGGTCTTCGTCTGCTGTCTATCACGGATTTCAATCTGTATTCCATAGCCAGCACATTTGGGGGACTGATCCTGGGGTGAAAGGTACTCCTTGGCCACTTCTGCCCCTCCTAGGCTGTTGATAAGGGAGGATTTCCCAGTCTGGACCTTTCCACACACAACCACCTTCAACTGCCCTTCCTGGTTTGCCACACTGTCCATATCTAAAGGTTCAAAGCCATTATCGTCTTCCTGATTAGCCATGATCGGTCTGCCATCAACTGTAGTAACCCAGAACGGAAGCTGGGGAACTTCAGTTCCGCTACGAATGAAATCCATTCTCCTAGTCTGGGAACGAGACACCTTCCCTTTTGCGCCCAGGCTGCAACATGGCATCCTCTACACCCCAGGATCCGGATGAAAGCACCCAGCTTGTCTCCGAATATCTAGCTTCTGGAAAGGACTCCCTCAGCGTCGTAGTCTGTGGCAGGTTAGGAGCTGGAAAAACGTCACTGGTGAATGGCCTCGTTGGGAGGATTGTAGCCAAGGAAGGAATTTCGCCTGTTTCTGAGACGCTTGATGTTACGCCTTACAGCGCTGAAATAGCTGTCTCTGTTGGCACCAGAGTAAGGCCGATTCAGACCACAATCTGGGATACGCCTGGGTGCGCTGATGTTTTTGCAGAGGAAGCCACCTGTGAAGCAAACCTCGAAAAGATTGCCAGAAAGACCCAAGAGGCTGATCTTTTGCTGTACTGTATGAAAATGTGTGATCGACTGACAACTGACGACACCATTGGAATCAAAGAGCTGACAGATAGAATTGGTCCAGAAGTCTGGAAAAATGCCATCTTTGTCTTGACATTTGCAAATGAGGTCAAACCATCACCCGGAGATACAAAGGACAAGTTGGAGCATTTTGAGGAGGTTTTCACAGCCTGGCAAACACAGCTGAGAAAGGTGCTCACTAAGAGAATATTGTTGCCTGAAAGCATCGTAGCATCTATTTCAATTGTTCCAACTGGATATCGTCAGACACCTCCCCCTGATCGTGACGACTGGCTCTCTCCTTTCTGGTTTGAAGCATTCCTCAAGACAAAAGAAAATGCCCAACCCGCCCTCCTGGGGATCAACCTCCATCGTCTTAGGATCCAATCACCGTACCAAGCGAAAGCTGCTGCTGCCTGCCCACAAGAAAAACAGCTTGAGGCACATCAGCAGACAATCAACATTAACCCACAAGATCTAGGCAAAACAGAAGGACTGTTTGGCGGAAATGTTGGTTGGATGGCATTGAATGCTATTTTTAAGTCAATGCAGCCAGCTGTAGGCCAGGCAGTTCAAAAACTATCCCAGAAACTACTGTCCCAAGCCGTCGACGTAGGCACCAACAAGCTTATCCCAACAGTTGCCACTGCTGTTCTTGCTGCTAGCGGATGGCAAATTGCTACTGCAGGCCTGGTGGTCAGTGCAGTGGGTGTAGGAGTAGGTGCGCTTGTTTATGCAGTTGTGGCATTCAAAGCCAGGAAGAAAGCTGCAGCTGAAGCCAAGGCTGCCCATGGCCAGCTACATAGTTTAATGCTAAAGCAAATTGAAAACTGATATATAGCTACACCTCCAATTATACTTTCGTAGGTTTGTATAAATCGCACATGGGTGTTTTGTGAAAGTTTGGAACAGCTATGTAGCTAGCTATATAGAGCTCTGTATAGGTTTCATTATTATGTGAAATGTCTGCTTTTTATATCCGCCAGAGTGCACGGTGGGCCTGACACATTATATTTTATGGTGATCTCTCTGAAATGCATCCTGATAATATCGTGGGGGGAGGGACATACATAACCTGGAAGCACATAGCATGATTGTATGATGCACATAATAATTATGGAGGAGAAATATTCTCGCTCTGTCCATTATATAGCTATATGCTGTTCCCATTAACTAGCACTGTGAATGTCATTCTCTATAGCCTTTTAATTTAATAGTAACAGTATACATGCGGATGGTGTCCAGGCTCTTGCTGGTATACATGTATAGCTATGTCAATTTTGTGCGCAAACTGTGCATGCACGTATATATACGTTAGTTACTGTAACATGTGCTACCTTATAAAGTGCAGCTATATAGTGTAACAGGAAAGACAATTCTAAGAACAAGTGCAAAATGTATGGAGAAATAGATCTAATAGCATAGATAGCCTCTGATACAACTAGTACTCTGTCTGCATGGAGTTAAGAATAAATCATAACCCTAATTTTCTCATGAGTTGTTCTGGTCAACAGGAAGAATTGCATAATATAGCCTGTGATGATAGAGAAGTAGCATACAACACAATGACACATGACTGATAGCTGAAGGTCATGAATACATAGCTACCATGGTAGCTACTTAGCCTTCCTGAAGCAAAACCACCAGTGACAGTTAGTGCACGATAAGGTTCATGATATATAGACAGAAATGGTGACGCAGACAGCAAAATATCATCGAGCAAATTGTAGTGTTTAACCCTTTAAGCCCCATTAACGTCTATAGACGTCATTTAGACCCTATGCACTTGTAGGGCTTCTCGTCAGTCCAAAAAGAGACCAAAAAGGCTTCAGAGGGCCTAGGGACGACTTTGAGGGACGAACTCAAAAATGTGGTCAGATTTCAGCGCGCCTCCCCCACTAAATGTACAAGCGGGGGGGGGGGGGGGGGTATCGAAAGGGGGGGCGGCAGCCCCCCCCCCCCCCCCCCCCCCCCTTTCGCATGTCGTGGGCATTTTTTGATTTTAATGAGATTCATTGACCCGAGAATTTTTGATTCTAATGATATTCATGGACCCCACCCAGGGCCTCAAGAAAACCTGCAAATTGGTGGTATAAGGTGTGCCATCAGTCAGATCTGGCCCAAGTTTTAGGGAAATGCTGGGCGAAAATCCGGCTGACATCCACCTTTGACCTCCGATTGCTGGGCTTGTGGGGGGTCATGAATATCATTAACGGTATTGCCAGAGGGGTCTCTCCATGTGTGCGGGACCCACCAAGTTTGGCCGCTGAGGAGCGAATGCTGTGGGAGAG
This sequence comes from Axinella damicornis, assembly GCA_963931865.1. Taxonomy (NCBI): domain Eukaryota; kingdom Metazoa; phylum Porifera; class Demospongiae; order Axinellida; family Axinellidae; genus Axinella; species Axinella damicornis. The sequence continues at coordinate 13,984,042 of OZ007507.1, read as the reverse complement.
GAGTACCTACGAATTTACGAAAGTGGTGTGCGCTGAATGCATGAAAATGTGTTGTCTTGGTGGGAAGAATTCGGTAGTTAAAGGGTTAACGGATGTTGCTTATAGCTATGATAGCCAGTTTGGGTCCAAGGTCTGTTCCAAAGTGAGAACGATAGTTGGTATCATGGGAAAATGTGCAGGGGGACCCCCCAAACGGGTCCCCAGGAATATAGGGACCTGGGTCCCCCTCAGAGAACTTGGGGCCCCCTCTATATGACAGCTGGTGAACAGTAGGGAACCAACAATATTAGGTTGGAATTCAGACCCTTTGCATCAGTGGCATAGCCATAATGATAAGAATCTGCACCTCATGTTAATCTGGAAAGAAGGCTTCTTACAAGAATCGCAAGGTTACGTTCAAAGAACGCTAGCTTTGTATGTAGCGTAAACCACCAATTATCGGCATGACCTTATTATCGGCACCCGGCATACCAATTATCGGCGCTTAGTAAACGGAGAGTAAGCGGCGAAAATACGGATTCCATTCGCATTACGTCATCGTCGCGCAAGCTGTTTACAAGGCTGAAGCTTTGCAGAAGGTTTGTCTTTGTTTAAAAGGTTATAACTGGATGTCATTTACTGTCCTTTTAGCCATTTTATGTTGTAGGGCTGTTCATGTCTAATCAAAACAAGCGTAGGGAGAGACCGCGACCTTGGGTCCTCTCCTGCCACTGCTCAGACTTTTGAGGACGACTAGCATGACTGTGCTGGATCAGAATGGGTGGAGTGCGTGTGCAAGAGATGGCTCCACGAATGTACCACGTACTGGATGTGGAAGAAAGAGAATTGTTTTGCTTTTACTGTGTAGTGTGATGAACGAATTTTATTCAAAAATTCATATATTGAAGGGGTTGCATGCTTTGGTGTTTTTTTTTTCACTTGGTGATAGATAGAATGGTCATGAACCTGGGGGATTTTTGGTGGATTTTTGTGGCCTTCAAGGGATGGAGGTGAGTCGATGCCATCAGCATGTGCCGATAATTGACCCAGGATTATCTATGGGAGTACTAGGCAGTGACGATAATACGTACAGGGTGCCGATAATTGATTTGCGTGAGGTTGCATTCGCTAGTGCACCGCTAAAAGCCGGAAATACGTAACAGCTTTAACGGTGGTAGGGCTTATAGAGGGCGTGACGGTCTATACGTCGGTGCAAGTTTGGTGTCCTGGAACCGTTCCTAGACGATGCTGCAAATCATGCAAATTCAGGTGACGATAATTGGTAGGTTACGCTACCTAAGTCTCTGAAAAATGGTGCAACTTCACTTACAAATCTTACGGAACTTCATTGAAGCCTTCAGTAGCTAGCTGCATTGAGGTCTTCAGGAGATGCGCTTGTAACGGAAACAAACACTAGCAATGGAAAGGTTTCCGAATATCGGCACAATTTTAAAGATGTGTACAATAGTGTGTTCCTACACCATGTTTATTCTTGCTGGTCTGCATGAAACAGTACATAGATGAAAGCTACAGAAGGTGTGCAACTCACATTCCATATAGCCTACGACCTATTCATCAGATTGGTGAGACTGTATATGAGAGTAGGGTACACACTATAAGCTGTAGTACAGTAAGAGATCTCTCCTCTACCAGTGAAGTTCCTGTATACATTGTTGAAAGAAGAAGATGACAGATACAAAGCAGGATCATCAAACTCAGGTGCATTATGGCTTGATTACTAGCAAGCTACAAACTGTACATTACCTGGGGCAGCATATTGGAGTTAATGCTGCTCATATCTATTTCTCACATGTATGGTGCTGCCTTGGTACTAATGGGGTATAGCTACCGTAATAACTAGAACAAAGTTTTTCGGTGTTTCCTGTCCCACTTTTCTGCTCCTACAGGTGACCCCACCCACCTCCCCTGTCCTACCATTCTGCTCCTACAGGTGACCCCACCCACCTCCCTTGTCCCACCATTCTGCTCCTACAGGTGAACCCGCCCACCTCCCCTGTCCTACTATTCTGCTTCTACAGGTGACCCAACCCACCTCCCCTGTCCTACCATTCTGCTCCTACAGGTGACCCCACCCACCTCCCCTGTCCCACCATTCTGCTCCTACAGGTGAACCCTCCCACCTCCCCTGTCCTACCATTCTGCTCCTACAGGTGAACCCACCCACCTCCCCTGTCCCACCATTCTGCTCCTACAGGTGACCCCACCCACTTCCCCTGTCCTACCATTCTGCTCCTACAGGTGAACCCACCCACCTCCCTTGTCCCACCATTCTGCTCCTACAGGTGAACCCGCCCACCTCCCCTGTCCTACTATTCTGCTTCTACAGGTGACCCAACCCACCTCCCCTGTCCTACCATTCTGCTCCTACAGGTGACCCCACCCACCTCCCCTGTCCCACCATTCTGCTCCTACAGGTGAACCCACCCACTTCCCCTGTCCTACCATTCTGCTCCTACAGGTGAACCCACCCACCTCCCTTGTCCCACCATTCTGCTCCTACAGGTGACCCCACCCACTTCCCTTGTCCTACCATTCTGCTCCTACAGGTGAACCCACCCACCTCCCTTGTCCCACCATTGTGCTCCTACAGGTTACCCCACCCACCTCCCCTGTCCCACCATTCTGCTCCTACAGGTGACCCCACCCACTTCCCCTGTCCTACCATTCTGCTCCTACAGGTGAACCCACCCACCTCCCTTGTCCCACCATTCTGCTCCTACAGGTGACCCCACCCACCTCCCTTGTCCCACCATTCTGCTCCTACAGGTTACCCCACCCACCTCCCCTGTCCCACCATTCTGCTCCTACAGGTGAACCCACCCACTTCCCCTGTCCTACCATTCTGCTCCTACAGGTGAACCCACCCACCTCCCTTGTCCCACCATTCTGCTCCTACAGGTGACCCCACCCACTTCCCCTGTCCTACCATTCTGCTCCTACAGGTGAACCCACCCACCTCCCTTGTCCCACCATTCTGCTCCTACAGGTGACCCCACCCACTTCCCCTGTCCTACCATTCTGCTCCTACAGGTGACCCCACCTAGCCTCGTTCCCAGGCCGTCTGCCAGTCGCACGCACATCGCATACTTAACCTTTGAACCCTTGTCAGATAGCTGGCAGAAGGCCTGGTACCACTCCTACGTCATTTACAAGCAAAGTGGACACAGTTATGAAGCTACTCGACTACAAGTAAGCTTTCGAGTTTATATTGATACCACGAAGACAGCAACTTGATGCCAACTCAGCGCTAATGGCAATACAGCATGCACTAATGTTTGACTACTAAGGCACAAGTCTTACCAAGGGCTTGGTAAGCTACTGGGCTACTACAACCGTACAACAAAGAGTTCCATATCGGACACCTCCAGTGGTCCACCACGGTATCGTAAAAGTCAACAATAAGTCGCTAGGAAACCTGCCGTTAGTCTGTGAACTTCTGGCACGGAACCATTTTACATGAAACCGTGTCTACCTACGTCATAACCGTGTCCATATTGCAGTGCTTAATTATTTAAGCGCTTGTAAATGACGTAGGAGTGGTACCAGGCCTTCTGCCAGCTTATCTGACAAGGGTTCAAAGGTCACGTATGCGATGCACGCGCAACTGGCAGACGGCCTGGGAACGAGGCTAGACCCCACCCACCTCCCTTGTCCCACCATTCTGCTCCTACAGGTGAACCCACCCACTTCCCCTGTCCTACCATTCTGCTCCTACAGGTGAACCCACCCACCTCCCTTGTCCCACCATTCTGCTCCTACAGGTGACCCCACCCACTTCCCCTGTCCTACCATTCTGCTCCTACAGGTGACCCCACCTAGCCTCGTTCCCAGGCCGTCTGCCGCCTAGCCTCGTTCCCAGGCCGTCTGCCAGTCGTGCGCACATCGCATACTTAACCTTTGAACCCTTGTCAGATAGCTGGCAGAAGGCCTGGTACCACTCCTACATCATTTACAAGCAAAGTGGACACAGTTATGAAGCTACTCGACTACAAGTAAGCTTTCGAGTTTATATTGATACCACGAAGACAGCAACTTGATGCCAACTCAGCGCTAACGGCAATACAGCATGCACTAATGTTTGACTACTAAGGCATAAGTCTTACCAAGGGCTTGGTAAGCTACTGGGCTACTACAACCGTACAACAAAGAGTTCCATATCGGACACCTCCAGTGGTCCACCACGGTATCGTAAAAGCCAACAATAAGTCGCTAGGAAACCTGCCGTTAGTCTGTGAACTTCTGGCACGGAGCCATTTTACATGATATCGTGTCTACCTACGTCATAACCGTGTCCATATTGCAGTGCTTAAGCGCTTGTAAATGACGTAGGAGTGGTACCAGGCCTTCTGCCAGCTTATCTGACAAGGGTTCAAAGGTCACGTATGCGATGCACGCGCAACTGGCAGACGGCCTGGGAACGAGGCTAGACCCCACCCACCTCCCTTGTCCTACCATTCTGCTCCTACAGGTGAACCCACCCACTTCCCCTGTCCTACCATTCTGCTCCTACAGGTGACCCCACCCACCTCCCCTGTCCTACCATTCTGCTCCTACAGGTGAACCCACCCACCTCCCGTGTCCTACCATTCTGCTCCTACAGGTGAACCCACCCACCTCCCTTGTCCTACCATTCTGCTGCCTACAGGTGAACCCACCCACCTCCCCTGTCCCACCATTCTGCTCCTACAGGTGACCCCACCCACCTCCCCTGTCCCACCATTCTGCTCCTACAGGTGAACCCACCCACTTCCCCTGTCCTACCATTCTTCTCCTACAGGTGAACCCACCCACTTCCCCTGTCCTACCATTCTGCTCCTACAGGTGACCCCACCCACCTCCCCTGTCCTACCATTCTGCTCACACAGAACATCTCCCAAGTACATTACCGGAAGTAACATCATGAAGCCGAAAGTCTCATGATGTATATGTTTATGCATGACTTGTGTGGGTCCTTAAGGCTAATTAGTTGGGGCTGGAGGGTTAATTACCCCACATTGATATGTAAGGTGGCCAAGATCCAACAAGGCCAGGCAACTGCTGCTGATACTGAGTGTGTGAAAGAGCATATTGAATCTTCCCTGTGTACCAAAGCAACTATTCCTGAGCAGACAACCTCCAGTATGGATCTCTCCACTGTTCCGATGTACTGTGCTGATGGTGGTGTCAATTCCATCAGTGATGGGGGGGGGGGGGGGGGGTTGAGTGAGGATGTTACCTTGCAATTGGGAGGCAAGATTCTCTCTCTGGCTTATAGAGGTTCTTACAAAAGGCTTGGGAAACCCTGCTGTCGCTGTTAGTGGTCATAATAGTACAGTGTGGGGGGAGATCCCCCTAGAATAGGGTCTCTCCCTACCCACCCTTGCCACATGTATGAAACCACACTGTTGACATAAAAAGGGCCAGTGTTGCTTGTTTTGACATTTCTTTTGCTGGTATGCACTCTATAATAACTAGTCTATATGTGTTAAGAATCAGCAGTTCTCACATGTAGCCTATTATATGCAGGCACATACTACAATGCCGATCGAATTTGAACTTGTCCTATAGAAGTGCATCCGGAATGGAAAGGCAGTGTACATATTGTGAGGCGCAGTTTGTGGTGCCGTACATGAGACAGAATAGCTATTGGTACCGATTGGGCCACCAGTGAGAAGGGCTGGTACAGAAGCGATTAAAACACACGTACCTTTGGATGTGCTATCTGTGCTGACTGTGCTGTTAGAGTAGGTTCCAGTGTAGTTGCTGTGGGCACCTGAGGATACAAACAAACATTGCCTTGTGCATGTATAAGTCCTTCTGTAAGGTAGATACGTATATGGGGTCCGTGAGTTTACTATCTTATTATAGATTTGTCACTTGGCAGATGGATACTCGAGTAAGCACCTTTTCCCCTTGGGCTCAGATTATTCAGCCAAAATGGGGACGACTTCATCTACACACCAGCCATATTGGTACTCAAGTATAGGCAGTTGAGTCTGGGAATGAGGCTAAGCTGTATAGCTCACATACCATACAGAGCTGGAGTAGAAGTTGAAGAGGAAGATGAATCTGCAATATTAATAGATGTGGCTGTGGTTAGGGCTTCTGTATACATAAGAGTATACTATCAAGGGCTCATCAATGGCCCTTGATAGTATTCAAGAGCTTTGGGGATGGGGGGGATCCCCGGGTACTTCCCCTCTAAGATATACCTACAATACACATCACTTTGTCCACATGTGACTGGATTGTGAAAAGGCCGCATTTCCATCAAAATTTTTATAATGACCAGTCCTACCGTCGCTGGGTCATTCATGAAAATTGGGAGGCGATCTGTTCTACCTTTGCATAACGCAAAGTAACGCTATTATAATATTAGATAATTGAAACGGAGAAATTCGGTTCCAAACGCTTCGTTGGGTTGCTCCATGCAAGTCCATGTTATGAAAGCAAGCATGTTTTTCTGTAAATAAATGTCTACTTGAGCTGCATTTACTATTTCGTGCAGATATGTTTGCGGGATATGGCAAATCCAGTCACCACATGTTAATTATTACGCTCTAGTCACCTTATATCAGTGCCTGATTAACTCTTTACCAACCATAAGAAACAGCTTAAGGAAGCAAAATCCTGTATTAAAGTATAACGCCTAGTAATAAATTCCCCATATAAATTCTTATGGCTTATGGGAGCTCATGACGGCTTTTGCAGTCATTGGTTGGTAAAGAGTTAACACAACCCAAATAAACAAATGGGGGGCAGCCTCTGTACCCAATAAGGGGGAGGGAGAGGCGACAACTGTCTTTACCAGTAAAGTGCATGTCAAGCTTCTTGCTGCTGGAAGGAGATAAAGATCTCCCTCCCAAAATGATTGTATTGTCTGTCTCTAATTATCATGCAGAAATCACCAAGTTTGATGATGTCGACAGCTCTACGGGGACAGATAGCTCCGTATGCCAATCGACACAAATGGTGCAAGGAGTCCCCCAAGAGACATGTACAAATCTATCACATGACTAAAAACACGAGGCTCTCCTCCATGTGTCACAATGCAAAGCTGGTAGGTGAGTCTTTGAGCAAGGCTAAGTTGTATAGCTCCACATACCATCCAGAGTTGGAGTAGAAGTTGAAGAAGATGCTGAATCTGTGGAATAGTAAATGGTAAAGGCTTATCTGTAACAGATCTACACTGTTTACAAATGTAACTAACCACTGTAAGTAATTCCAGCATGCTGCAGCCTGTTTTGACACTGCATGGAATATGGGGGTGGGGGAATTCCCTACAGATTCCTACACTGCACTTGGTAAAATGGTTCCCAGTCTTTCTCCTTATGAGTAACAGCTACCCCGATTTCACACCTGGCCCACTAAACCGTGAACTTGTCGATAATTACATACCTTTGATTCATAGTATCACTTTGTTTTTCTGAGCGTCACTCCCCATGGATATACACACGACTTCAATTTCATCAAAATCGAATCCAGTTGTATTAACAATGAGACTGGAGTTGATAAACTCCTCTTCTTCACACGGTTCAGCATTAGAGTGAACGCCTCCATCATAGTATCCGTCTCCAGCACCACACTGCTTTGTAATGCAGTTGGGTTCATTTCCAGCCATTTGATAGCACCACTGAAGTAGTTGCGAATCATTGACAGTACACCAGCAAATGATCGTTTGTGCACACGGCTCGCACTGCAAAGTCACCTGGGCCACTGTGATAATCTCTGAAAAATCATAGAATTAACTTCATCACAAGGTACGATCCTTTAGCTGGATATAACAGAGCGAGCTGCCCCATATATCCTAACCATTATTATTTTGCTAGCTATGTTCTTTCCAATTTATCCTCAAAAAAATGTGCAACTAGGTGACCTGAGGATTTTAATACTAGATTATAATCATTGGTTTGCGTACAAAATTCAATTCTACTTTGCGTTAGTAACGTTAATATTCTGTACCTGTAGCGAGAAAGCCGCACATGAAGACAAATCCAGCTCGAAATAACAGCTGTGAAATCAATGGCAACACACTGAGTGAACATGATCAGCAGTTGTAAATAGTCAAAGCTAACCATTTCTGGTGTCTCACGAACTCCTCACACGATCTTGAATCTTTGGAGGAGACATGAATGCAGAGCCTTCAAAGGCAAAATAGCTGACTAGTCTTCGCTATCCGGCCTAATTATTGTTGACCTCCCACCTCCCGCCAGTGATTAGGGGCGTCGTCCGTGAGTGAGATCCCTCCCCCGCGCCGCACGGCACGGTGTATATACGGAGTGGGAGGCTACATATGTAATTACACCGCCCCCCCCCCCCCCCCCCCCCCCCCGCCCCCCCCCCCCCCCCCCCCCCCCCCCCTAGGCCCTAGTCTCGCGTAGCCAGACTCTCGCGAGTCTGGCTACGCGTAGTCTCGCGGGCCAGCCTCTCGCCACACCCACTGCGGGGAGGGGAGAGTCTGCCATCATCGTCTCGTATCTAACACGCCAGGAATTTCTTGGCGTGTTAAGTGGATTCAACGGAGCGGCGGTTGCCTTTCAGTACACTAGTACCCAAGCATCAATGGTTTTTTACTACACACACTCCCAATTATGTTCGCACCTACTTAGCCAGCTGCCCTACTGCTGATCGTGCAATACGAGAGCCATACGGGAATTTTCCCAGACTCTCCCCTCCCCGCAGTGGGTGTGGCGAGAGGCTGGCCCGCGAGACTAGGCTACGCGAGACTACCTAGGCCCTAGGCCCTCCCCCGAACGTCACGTGGCAAAATGACGACAGGCGCTAGGCGTAGACGTGAGATCGAGGTCGAGACTAGACAGGGACAGGGTTAACTTAAGGTTGTCGCAGATAAAAGAAGCCCGCATACTACTGTACAATGTGAACGCGGCTAGCAGCTGGATCAACAGTGCGCCATCATGATTGCAATTCTAGTTGTACTGCAGCTGTACTGCTTCACGGGATGCAGACCTCAACCAGGTAGTAGGTTTTCATCGCTAGTTACATAGCTAGCTGTAGTTGCAGATCGAGAAGTTTAATAGACATTTTCGCAGACATTTAGTACTCAATTATGTAGTGTTATTTCGTTGTGATTTTACCACAGCGAGGTTTATAATCTAGCTAACTAGCTTTTCCTTCTGTCCAGGACGAGCTAGCTAGCTAGATATAACGTCAGTGAATTAATTATTCACGCCCTTGCCACTCAGTCTGGATTCCCAGAGGCAACTTCTGTTAACATAATTATCACATTCATCAGGTGCAAGAACCTTATCAAATTGAGGGTGGGGATGCATTATATTATGGTGATGCTCCACTGTAGGTTCTCCAGGAATACCAGTGACCTTACACGACAATGTGACTGGAAGCAAGGCTTGCATCGGAGAAAAGGTGATGTACACCTGCATAGTTGGTGGTGATAGTGCTCTTCTCTGGTACAGCAGTGCAACGTTTCGTGAAATTACTATGGCTTGCCGTAGCAGCCCTACAAAAGCAGAAGGAGGGTTTCTGGCAAATGTTACTGAGTGTTCTGAAGAAATTGGTCAGCAAAGCATAATATCTACACTCAGCGTGACTGCCAGTGTTCAAATAAACAATACTGAAATCACATGTATGAATCTAGGGCGTACCTACAACTCCACGACTACATTGCAAGTTATTGGTAAGTAACATGATATGATATATTCATTTGTTTATATTATAGCTACAATGGCTTGTGACATGGTCTAGCTGTTGCTCACCAAGGATCAGTAAGCAGATGCGTTCAAATTTGCACTGAACCTGTAGCTATAGTCTAATTATCGGCACATTCTAATGATGTTGACAACCATAGTATTAGTACAAATTGTTGTTCTAAGAGAAGGTTTTACCTGACTATAATAGTTACATGTTAGCCTCATTCCCAGGCCGTTGCCACATCCAGTCTTTGATTGGTTGCAGCATGGAAATGCAGAGGGGAAGGCTGGAAGATCTGGTCTTGTGTGGTGACGTCAAGTAGAGAGTATTTTAATTTCTTATAATGTCCGTTCAAGGACGGCCAGAAGCCATAAATGTTTACAAGGCAGCACCAATGGTGCTTGTTGCTCAGGATATCAGGAATGGATCAATTAATGTTAAACGTGAATTAATATGGCCCCTTGTGTGTCTTTACCTGATGTCTCCGCATGCACGTGACCATGCAGATTTCCAAGCAAGTGATCGATGTACAGCTTAAGGTACTGCCCAATGGAATGAGGCTAACTACATAAATTATGGTAGGAATAAGGAATGCACCCGGTAGTACTTACTCCATAGCTTATGAATAGTGCTACTAGTGGTACCATTTAAATATGTGGATGTTACATTATATAGATTTGCATCGTTGTAACAGCATCATTTCATACACAGGCACCGATTCTGTGTACCTGCACAATATATCTGTCACTCCGGTTACTTTGCAGACTGCACTTCTTCGGTGGAATATTACTCCTTCAAATGTTGTTCACTGCATCCCCAATTATACTATTAAATGCATTGGTGGTAATGGCACTGAGTGGAAGACTGAAACACCCAACAGTAGATTATTGTACATGGTATCCGGCCTCAAATCTGCTCTGGAATACAACTGCTCAGTTACTGCAGCTGGTGGATCGAGTGCCAGAGTAACATTCACAATAGAGCCACAAGGTTTGTCCTCATAGTAATTAATGAAGAACAATCACAATTATATAATGTCCTGCCATAGGTATTAGTGCACGAATCATCGTGAAATATTTGGGCATTAATTTTAGTTTGAGAAAACAACTCTAGCTACTATGCTAGTATAATGGCAAGACTTGTAGTGTCCCTCTTATGATGCAGGCATAATTTCTCCAGCCTAACATCCAATAGGTCTATTAGTTGCAGGCAACTAGGAGGAGGAGCGATGCTGTTTTTGGAGTGAATAGCAATTGTTTGACCCATACCTAATACTTGAAGCATCAGTTAGCAACTAAGTTAACCAGCAAGGTTTAGCTATGTGGTGCATTCTATCCTAAGTAGTGAAAGTCACCGATAACAATGCATCAAAACATGGACAGTCTAGTCTTCACTTTTGAGTTGATATCTACAGATAATCTGAGTTTGGAAAAATTGTATGTGGTCAAAATTATAATTATGTGATTGATTTCATTATTAAATGCAGCACCAAACCATCCTAGCGGTCTCTATGGTGAAGCAGTGTTCAGCTATGTCGAGGAACGTTTTTACCTTGATATACACTGGCAGGTATAGTCATGCATGCTATTCTATCGACTAACTGAGCCATGAAGCTGGTTTTGTTAGAGAAAAATCATTTCCATCTTGACCATTTCCAGCCAAATGCCTTCATATGATGTTGTGAGACTATCGGCATCATTATGTCCTTCCGGCAATGTCCATTGGAGATATATAGGTTCTGCATGAGCTGAAAGGGTGGGACACAGGGAGGTGGGTGGGTGTACCCAAGGGTGCAAACAGCCTGGACTCAGCTATAGAAATGCCTTCGGTTTGCATGGGCCATGCATCTCTGTCCTTTTTAGCATTAAAGGACTCACTTAGTACAGTAGGGCATCCATTGCCAGCATTCAAGGCCCATTTATCAGCTACATCAGGTTGTCATTTCCTGAGACCCTTCATTGACATACATGGTAAGTACATTTTCTCCATGAGATTTTTGGGGCATATAATTATATACATGCATGTGCCTATGGGTGGTGAAAGGGTTACGTTACACAATTATGTGTATATAATTATTGTATGAATGCAATTGGATTTTAAGGCTGCCACTTTAAATCTTGTGTGTTAATTCTGGACTCTGAATAATGGCCTCTTTCCAGGTACCTTCCAATGCCAACTGGCTATCACCAGCAGTAAAGGATTATGAACTGCAGTACAGTGAGAATGGAAACACCACAACACTCGATATTAGCAGCCCTGCTACTTCATATTCCATTAGGAACGTCAGTGCAGGAAGTGTCTATGATATTCGCTTGGCAGCCATGAACAAGGCAGGAAAGAGCAAATACAATCCATCTCTCCATCTCAGTTAGTTGAGTGTATAATAATTATATGTATACATGACTGTGCATGTGCTCCACATATTGTATTCTCCTGCAGTTGTACCAGTCAGATCATGTGCTCAACAGCCGGTCACTACAGTTCCACAGATACTCCACAGTGTTATACATGTGACAACAACCATGCAAGGTGGTAAATGTTACTCAATCATGCAGTTACCAGCATTGATCCCGAGACCCTGGGTGCTCAACTACACTAATCAAGGCCTCAGTAAACATCCCATATGGTTGTCAATGTGGGATGATGTTTGTGGTGATATCCATTATAATGGCTACCCCCCCCCCCCCCCCCCCCCCCCCCCCCCCAATTTGAATTTGGAGCTTTGGCACTTACGTTACTGCAAAGCTAAACAGTATATGAGGTTGCTAATGAGGTTGCTATATTTCATTTTGGTTTGCTGTATTATATACTGCAGGTGGCCAGGCTTCTTTGAGTACCATCACGGCAATCAGTGTTGCAGCTGTCACTTGTTCTGCAATAACCCTCTGTGCAGGCATTTTGCTCACCATAGCAGTGTGTCGTCGTGGAGTGGACAGATGTTTAAAACCATCAACACACCTTGAGAAACCAGAACAGCAACAACCACCAGTATACGAAGAAGTTAGCGACAACAAAGTCATTGAAATACAACAGAATGCTGCTTACGCAGTTGTGCAATCGTGAATAATACAGATACACTAGTGCTTGAACCCAGAAACCTGCTATACATGTATTTAATTTATGCATGTTTTAATTTAAAACAAATTACCAAATTTATAAATCGGTCTTCAACTTTCAACAAAAGGCAAAACAACAAACATACTCACACGCATGCAACTACAACTAACCACTCTTATTATAGAGAAAATGCACACAAATTTTGCATTCAAGAGAGGCACTTAAGATCTGAAACTATGACATTGTAGCTTAAACTACGTAGCGACTAACTTGGTCTTTCAGTTACTATGGCAGCACTGAAGCTAATTATATTGAGCATGCAATGCCATGGACATTGTCTATCAGTCAAGTACTTTCCTTGTTTCCATTTGAGAAGTCTTAATTTGCATCTCCTGAACCCTCTTTTCTTTCATCACATACAATGTATAGCTAATTCCCTGTTCTGATTTTTCTCTCCGTTCGAACTGGCTGATTTATATGTCTGGCATTTCAGCCTCCATTGATTGAGGCATTCCACTCTTTCTTTACAGCCAGGTTCTTTGCTCCTCTCCTCCTCAATTTGTCTGCCACATCCTCTTTCTCAACTGTGCATGCTGCTTGAAATTTCAAGGTAATTCATTCGATCTGGTCATCTCTACTTCTATGTGATTCAATTAGCGTGAGAGAATGATTCAGAATTTCGCTGTGCATTCACTTTCTGCAGCTGCATGCTGTATGGTCCTATTCTGCACTGCAGAATGATATCAGTGGTATTACCATGTTGGCTCCTAGCTGAGATCATCATGCAAGTTTCTTGTCCTGGTTACTAGTCAAATCTTTGGTTTCAAGAGCTGCAGGCAACAGTCAATAGCTTGGTGGTTAGCAATGATTCAGGTTGTCTGGTTCTGTACCATTTCCTCTGTTGATATTATGCAGTTTGCATCCGTATACGGCATGTAGTTGACTAGTCTGATCTTGACAGCTCAGATAGCACCAGCATGGGTAGCTGTATGGGATCCAAAGGGTGGCCAACATATCTGGACAAGTTGAGTATTCTTCTGCTTCCAGCAGGTAGATATGCTGGAGGGGTGTCTGTCTCCCCTCATGCTTTTTCCCCCATATCATTGAGTCACTGGTGGATTGAGTGCAACCACACCATTGGCATCCTTGCTATAGGCCTTGCACTTGAACCTTGAAACCCTAAGCTTAGGCTGTTATGATCCACTGACTGGCTCCACTGAATTCCAGTCATTGGGGCCACCGGAAAATGGTTGTGTAGAATTCTCATTCTGGATTCAAACTGCACTCTGCAGTGAGTGATTTCAGGATGGCTCAGAGAATGCTCAACTCGATTTGCTGCTATTTAGTCAGCATTTTGGTAGCTGGGAGTGTCGAGGAGACTGTACCCCTCACGGTTCAAGGAGCAAGCGCACTCCAGGGCCTTCATTCAAACAGCTTGCTCAGCTACAGCATGAGGAGAGTCTACATGCTGTGAGTGAAGCCTTAACATGGAAGGTGTTGGAATGAACCACAGGAACAGGAAGAAGCACTTGGTGAAAATATTATGTTTAGAGAAGCCTAAAAAAAAGAAGGCTCACAAGGTGCGGTACTGGTTCAACAAAGACATCCAGAGCTAGATATCGATGGCAGCTGCTGCAGGTCCAAACTGTAGTCAAGAAGGCATGGGCCGTTTTTGCTGAAGATGAGAAACTCATGCACAATAATCAAAAGATGCTGACAGGTCTGAGCATATTATGGTTGGGCAACTGTGGAGGGTGGACTGGATTAAAAAAGTGACGATAGGTTTATGAAGACAGGCTTTTATATATGGTGGGAGTAACAGCAAGGAGGAGGCTCAAGCTTTTGCAGCCAAATAAGGTAAGAGGAAGGACCAGTCTGCAGGGAAATGACCCACACAGGATTCCTATTTACACAGTGTTGCAGAAAGGCAGCTGGCAGCTGCAACCAGACAGTCTGCACTAGTACAACTGGGCACAGCACATGCAGTACGTACTACACAGCAAGGATTGGGGGAGGCTATCAGTTCTCTGTTATGCATGGGTCCCTTTTGACAGTGCAGTGATGACGGCTATCTTTCTGACATGGCAGTGGATACTACTGTGGTCATTAATATGATGAGGAAGATGTATGAGTACCAGATCCATTCACTCATGCAAGTTAAAGCCTGGTGAACATCACATCAGTGTGGTGGTCCAATAATGGCTTAAGCAATGTCAGTCTTTTGGAGGGACACTCCAGTATTAATAGTCAGTGACAGCTCTGTTTGTGTTTGCAGACACTCCACCGTTTGTTTCACTTAGTATTGCTGCATGCTCATTTTGTGCATTGATAGCCAGTTCTGGTGCCCTTTTTGAAAGCCATGGATACATTTGTCAGAGGCTATAGGTTGGAGAAAATATCTGATGGCTAGCTATATAACGCACAGTTGTGATATGGTGTAGCAACACTTGTGGTTCCATGATGGGAGTCTGTTCATTTCTGAGTCCACTTGTATACCCCCAGATACTGGCGAATAGTGTGCATCTGTAGCATGATTGGCATTCTATAGAATTCTATAGACTCATATCCCTGGACGAAGTGGTTGCAATACAGGTAGCTCATTACATTCAGACTCAACCTGCAGGATAAATGTCATACAACCACTCATTTTATTCAACCATATGCATGCTGAGAACTTGCAGTGACTCTTCTTTCGCTGACATCTTTGTGTTGGCCTTAAGTTGTGTTTCAAGCACTTTTGGTTAGAGAGTTGGTTTGCTTTCTATTTGGTGTGTTGTACACCTAGAAGGATGGCACCGTTGCTGAGTTCTCCTGGAGACTCACCACGCGCAAAAACACACACAGTACGGAGTGAATATCGTTGTTTAAGGTCGGGCTGCACAATCATGCAAGAGTGGGTTTGTAGATCTCTTTTCACCGCCTTAATTTCCAGGTTTGTTATCGAAGCGAGAATTGGTCTGAACCATAGAGTATATACCCTTGTCAGAGAATGAGTGGCCATCTTCTTGCTGAAGACCTGTGGCTGCTGAATGCTGCCCAAGATGAGACGTTCAATTTTTGTAGTGTTCCAGTGCATCAGATTTTTTGTTGAGATATCTGGGGAATCATTTCGAGCCTCAGCCTCCCAAACAAAAGCTGAATGAGAGACTAGGTATCTGGAAATTTGTTCATTGTTTCTGCAGAAAAGAGTGAATTGTGCAACTTAATTAACAGCAAAGAAAAACAGTGTTGGTTTATTATTATAAACCATAATAACAGCTCTCTTGAACAATAGCTAGTTACAATTGTTCTGGGTACAAACCTTGGATGAGTGTAAGAACACTGCCAGCCCTTAATCTTTCTCATCTCTTTCCCTCCCTCCCTGAGTTCTCCCTCCTTCTCCATGTTGGAAAGAATGAAAGAATGGGTTCCTCCAAGCTGTTAATTCTTAACCAGTTGGACCTTCACATCTGTGAGTGGCTGCATGTGTGAGGGGAACATATTGTCACTAGAACAGTAACACAGCTTTCTCTTCACACAATTATGCATGGTGTACAGGCATTATAAAATTGGCAACATCAATCAACTGGCTTAACAACTGTGATTTGTATATGTACATGTCTGGAAATCCAAAGTTCTATATAATGTCGTTGATATCACTTGACTGTATGCTGTAGGTTTGCAGATTGGATCAGCTCATGTGAGTTTGTGATGCTTTGTGTGGAAGGAAAGTGAGAGAGCAAGAGGAGGAGGATGAATTAAAAGTCACTTCACAAAATTGTATGCATGTTGTGTGTAGAACCGCTCATGCATGTACAGTAAAATTAATTGCGGGTGACCACTTCACCCAGTTGTAAATTAAACCAGAAAGTAATGACAGTGGATAGGTTCATATAGGTTCATTTTGTCCCCCTTTCTCAACTGCTAAAATTGTGGGATTACAATATGAGCTATAATATGGGAAGCTAGAACCTACCATATGCGAATCAACATTTCTTTGCAGTCTTGAAAATGTATAGTTTCGAGTTCGGGAGATTGGTACATGGTGCGAACTTCATAGAGAGAAAATGGTCGCTACTAAGATGCTTGGCTTGTCTTCATAATGAAAGTTTCTTTCTGAGGTCAAGTTGGCAGAGGAGATGGGCCATTCGTATTATGCAGCGGCAGGCTGGAAAGCGATTTGCTTTGAGTGGATACTTGCAGACACTCTTACCATTCAACCACTGGAGCCACACTCTGGAAGTTATTCTGGTCACAGAAGCAGAGGTTGGAATCCAGCAGCTATTTATCTCTTCCTGTGATCTCTATTGCATCCTTCTTTTACTGTTTCATGTGAAATAGTTCTAGAGTATGTTGTAGGGATAGCAAGGGACACTACGCATTTTCGGGAAATATTTGCAGTGACTATAATGAGTCCGCATGGTTGTTGGCTGTGGTGCAGTTGTCTTAGCCAGATTAAGTCGTTGAAAAAAAGGTTAATTATGCAGTTGTCTCGAACAAAGTTTCAAGGTGTGCCTGACCTGCAGTGTGAATGCTGGAATAATGCTGTACAGTCAGATTGGTATTGCAGCATCACCCACTGCATGCTCTGATTTCATGGATTAAATATCAGCATAAAAGCGAACCCTATGTTCCATGTACTGGAGGTCTACTGAATTGTGAATGCAGAAAGACAATCCGATTTTAACTACTGCATTGTGTTGCAAACTGTCAAGAAGTGCCATTACATCACCATTACTCAGTGAAATATCTTTCAATTCCAGCTCAGTCAATGAATTATTCTTCTTGAGCATTTGGGAGATTTCTGAAGCTCCTCTGACACCTATCGGATTAGCACTCATATCAAGCTTCTTCAAAACACTGTTTTCGGTTAATGCTCCAGCTATGAGTGAGGCAGCGCACTCCTCAACACGACAGTGAACAATTTGAAGTTCAGTTAGACTTTGATTGGTTTGCAACATTGATGCCATTACCTTTGTACTATTGACATCCATGATTGAGTCATTCAGAATCATTGTTTTTAAAGACGAATTGATGGTGAGCGTCTTTGCAAGTAAGGTAACACATTCAGGCTGCAGTTCATTCCCTGCGACATTCAGATATACTATTGCATGTGAACAAGACAGAAGGTGGCATATTGCCCGAATATCATCACTACCAATACCAGTGTTCTTCAAGTCTAGTTCTTTGAGAGAGGTTCCTGCACTTAGAGCCTCAACCAACTTCATCATACCACTGCAACCTATTGGATTGTTATCCAAACAAAGGGTGTGCAGGTTGTCCATAGTAGGAACAATTTCAGCGAGGTACGAACAAGCGATTGAATCCAGGTTATTTTCTCCCAACTCTAATATTTCAAGTCCCTTAAAAAACTGCTGAGGAATGCACTTGAAGTATCGTGATGTTAAGTTATTGCGCGAGAGTAAAACAGTTTTGATACAACCGGCATTAGAAAAATCACAACTCTTTAGTGCACTTGCCAGAATTTGCAGCCCATCGTCTCCAATGGAGCAACCTGAAAGGTCAAGAACCAAGAAACATGGGTTCTGTTCGTAAGGATTCCATTGCCGTGGATTAGATTCAGCAGAACAATCAAATTCGGAAACTCTGTTGACATTGCTGCTTCCATATGGGCTGTTATGTATGCAGTACCCCAAAGCTAAACAGTCAAAAGGAGTTAAAGGATTGTACTCACCAGTGAGAACAGTGACACAGCCTTCAAACACACTCAAACAACTCCTCTGTTGTGACTCATAGAGCCATCTAATTGCATTGGTAGTAAAAATTCGCTGTAACCCTTTGTGTACATACACATGCCTAGAAAGGAGGTCCCTGATGGATCTCAGATTCAGCTGTTTGAAACCCGTGATTCCTGCTGCAAACTGCATAACAGTCTTGAACTGCTCTTTCAAACGGCATGTTTTCAACACTCTCAACTGTTTATCAGGTGTCATCATTGAAATGTGCACCGCGGCTAAGTACTCCTGTACTGTGAGGTGCATAAAACGGTAGGAAACACGCGGTCGTTTGTCGACAAAATGTTCACGCATGGCACTCATGAATCCAAGATGATTAAAGGACTTTCCAAGCCCTGAAAATACATACTGTCCATCACATATTCCATCAAATGAAAGTTCACACAAGTGCTTAAAATTTCGATAGATTTCACCTGGCAGGTCTGAAAATGAGTTTATTTCCAAACTTTTACTTGCAAATTCCGGGTGGTTATCTATATGGCGAAGTAATAGGCTGTACGATAGCGAAGTACAGATTTCTGTTATAGTTGGTTGTGATTTTTTGGTCCGTCTACACTTCCGGTATAGTTCAGAAACAATAGCACTGTAAAGAGGAATGAATAGCATTTTTTTAACTTTAGGGTGCATAGACAGGTACTGCATGAAACGACTGGTATTATCGCTTCTGTCGCTTCCTTTAAGCATACATTCAGCATTATCTTCAATGCTTTGGTTCGTAAAACCAAGTATTTCAACACAGTATGATATGTTAGGCATCAAGACGGTTGGAAAACTTGATGGCAGGCTAGTGATGAGAAGTGTAGCTCGAGGAAGACTGGTTCCATTGATAAGCCTTGAAAATACTGATGACT
The DNA here is from genome assembly GCA_963931865.1 of Axinella damicornis. Lineage (NCBI taxonomy): Eukaryota > Metazoa > Porifera > Demospongiae > Axinellida > Axinellidae > Axinella > Axinella damicornis. The sequence continues at coordinate 13,964,751 of OZ007507.1, read as the reverse complement.
CATGCAAGCAGTATTCAGGAAGTTCATCAAGTCCATCCATCACTATAAGCAGTTCTTTACCCTGGCTTCTTACAAGGTCATCGATGATTTGGCTTTGCAATTTTTCATCATCATAATGGAAGAGTTCAGCTAGAGTTTTGGCATTATGCATACTAGCATCCCTCAAACTCAGCAAAACCACAAGCGAAAACTGTTGGAAAAGTTCTTCTTTGCCCCACCGTTTACACACCTCCCAAGCAAATGTGCTTTTGCCAATGCCTGGAGCTCCCTCTACCAGCACACATTTGAGAGTTTTATGCCTCACAATATCTTTCAATTGTATAGGGTCCCTTGTGTGTAGGATTTGGTTAACATCTCCTTGAAGCAGTGCCATGATGAACTCATCAGCTTCCTGCTTGGCGAGGTCATCCTTCTCTGTCACTGTTAGGTTTACGTACTGATGACCCGGACGTATTATAGTAGGCCACTTGGAGTACTGAGGTAATTCACGTGAACAGTAGAAGCTCCTAAGGTGATCCGCATAGATTGATAATGGAGTGTCTATAGAAGTTTGACGGCAGTAACTTGGAAATCCGTGCTTGAATTTAGTCTTATGATCTGCAGAAAAGTGAGTAATTAAGACTATTAAAACATCTAGATCTGATTACCAAATTTTGACCACTTTGCATGTTTGACCACATTCGTTCGACCACTGGCATGCATTTTCAATCAGACCGTACTTAGTCACCACACTTCAATACATGCAAAGTAAGTTACACAGGAATTGGGACCGGACCAAGATTTCAAACTGAGGCCCACACACTAACTGAGACTGTTTTAGCTGGCTAAATGTTCCTGTTGCAGTACTTCTGACCTTCTGTTGCTCAATACACTGTGATAACACTTGGCGCTGCAAGTATAGCATCTCTGCCTCTCAGCGCAGCGCTATAGGCATAACATCATAACAATGTGCTCCATGTTATATAACTCAATCGCCACGTGCTGATAATTAGTAGGCGTGGGCCTACCATTTTACATAATTTTCTTTTTCACGTACGTACGTCAAGAGTGAGATGTGGTCACGGATTGCAGGGAAACCAGAAAGCAGAGCACATCCAGGTAATTGAAAAATGACTGCAAAAAAAATTTCCTCGCTTTGCGCGGATTGATCAACACTACGCACCTCTATGCACTGCCTTTGGCAGCAGCCATACCACTTCTTGGAAGCCCCTTTTTTAAATTTATGCCTATGCCCCTGCTTACCACATAGCATCAGGCTAACTAGTGGAATGCAGGACAAACCTGAGTGAAGTGCATGCGCGTACCTCAGCCTCGGACATGCAAGGAGCAGTTGCATTCACGTGACTGTCATCAGAATGTGGCCAGGCAATGAGCATAGGCCACAGAAATCATAGCACTAAACATTCACTCGTGCACATCACAGCAACTGTGAGTCAGGTTAGCATTTATAGCTGAAGCAGTCTAGCAGCCGAACATCACTGGCCGTGGTGGTAGGTCCACGAGCAGTCTCCGGTCTTTGTCAGTGTCGCCACCGAGAAGGCTAGCCAATGTCAACGAGTGGTCTCTCCGTCTTTGTTGTCACCATCGTCCGTTGAACAGGCAGCTAGATGGTTCACAATTCCTTGCATTGAGGAGGTGTGTAGAGTTCGTTGAATTTGAATATTATTGTACACGTGCAAGTGAAATTCGCTGATTTAAAATTTACAGTAATTGCAAGATCCAAGCAAGCAAACAAGCAAGCAAACATACACACTCACAGCACAATGAAGTCACGCTAGTGTGGGGCTCGCTCAGGCTCGCCCCAACTATATCCACATAATGATTAACTAGTAGCAGTAGTGGGTGGGTACAACACCTATGGTCACCTTAAGGTTAACAGGATAGTAATTTCATATATACAAACATTTTCATTAATTTGACAACTACACTAAGGCCATATGAAATGAAAATCGGTACACATAAGCACCACACATAGCTAAGTTCATGCAGCAAAACCGTCCACTGATCATGTATAGTTTGCTAGTTATTGCCACTATACGTTTAACTAACTCGCACACAAGCTAACGCAGCACTGCGTTGCTCAGGAAACTGCTGAAGCGCACAGTGGCACCTTTTGGAATAGTTATTAGCGACTGACGGAAGTTTATCCAGATATACGGAAGCAAAACGTTTCTATTGAGTATCATGGACCGACACAGCCCACAAAATCGTTACTCACGAGACTTCCCAGGTCATAACTCCACTCCAGGTCAAGTAATCGCTAAAACCATCCGTCAGTCCCTCGAGGGAGGAGTCTATTCCCCGCAGACATCCATAAAAGTCCGCCCTCGTACACACGGCAGGCTATTTCTTGTGCCAAAGTACAGGAACTGCCTCCACTGGCTAGCCATGACAGCGAGGCAAGCTAATTAATGGTTTTGCAGTCACAGTGACAAGTGTGCATGCTTCTTCAATGCAATTGCATTGTGTACACAGCAGCCATAACAATCAAAGGACAGGTATACTAGGAGAATGCAGGACATTGTGGGGCGAGCCTGAGCGAGTACATGCAGGTGCTGAATGTGCATGGAGCAGTTGCATGTGCTGAATGTGCATGGAGCAGTTGCATGTGCATGTCATCAGAATGTGAGTCTGACGGAGAGCATAGCAGAACTTAAGGACACAGATCGCACCAGAAGTTATGACACTAAAAATGAGCAGGAAGTGAACTCAGTTTGGAAATAACGCATGACGTCACAGTGACAAGTGTGCATGCTTCTTCAATGCAATTGCATTGTGTACACAGCAGCCATAACAATCAAAGGACAGGTATATTAGTATTTGTGGTGCAATGAGTGGGCACAGCACTATCCCGGAACCTTAAACAGGTGTAGTAGTCCAAGATGTGGTTGAGTTGCTGTGGAAACTACTGTAATTATAGGTTGGTATGTACTCATCCGGGAGTTACCCTGGGACTTCCCCACTACTATATCCAGTGGTCCCAGCCACAACAACAGCCGCTCCTGGTTGCATAACATTTTGCCATTTGTTTTAATTATACACTCAGGATCACAGTAATCATTATTCTGACCAAGCAGGGCCGGCGCCAGCTGTTTTGAAGTGGGGCGGCAGTGGTAAGGTCGACCGGCGAAGCACGGAAAATTTATTTCACGATTTTCTTTTAGCGATCGGGAAGCGCTCTCGTAGCATCTCAGTAGTACCAACTTTAAATGTTCGAGATGGAAACGAAATGTGATGTGGCTGGTAAGGCTTTGTAGATAGATCGCCAATATCCTTAGGATTGATTCGCTGGGCCATAGTCAACTGGTAGCATCAGCGGCGGCGCACCGAAAAAGAAGGCGTAGCATTCTGGGCACGTTCCCAGACGCAGAGTATCGATAACTAGAATCGATGACTGGAGTACGTCGAATGTTAGCACACGAGAATCAAGGTACATATATAGCTACGTATCTAGGCTTGAAGGTATTATTATTTTTTTGAAGGGGAGCCAAAAAGTGGGGCGGCCATGGCCGCCCCGGCCACCCCTATGGCGCCGGCCCTGCCAAGGACACATGGCAACTAACATCTACCATTAGCTTACAGCTAACTCCATGGAGTTGGTTCTTTATTGGTCCTTGGCTACAGCTATTCTGTTGAGCTCACAAATCTGTCAGACTAGACAATGTTCTGTGAATTAATGTCACTCATAATGTTAGGCATGTGTTGCTATGCAACCAGAAATATATTATCATACTTGAGTTGCCATGGAACTTTGCAAAAAGCTGGCTGTATTCCAAGCTGTTATAGAGCGGTAGCAATTGACGTCACCGGCCATACAACAACCAAAACGCCCTCCGTTATACTCCGTTTCTCTCATATGACTGTATGGCAAAAAATAGTAGCAATTTCTACAGTGATCTTCGAAACGCAAGCAGCTTGGAACTTACAAAGTACTACTGTGTCAACTGCCGCTGTAGCGCAGTTACCATGCCGATTAGATCGAGCAGCTATGCGACGTGGAATACAAGTGAGACAGTAGTTTCTGTAGTCTCGTGCCCAGCCCTTCACGCACGCACCCCCACGGAGAAGGTCTGGTGTTTTGAGTGCGATTTCTTGTCACTAACACCTTCCCATCTTGAATTTGAGATGGCCAATGAACTCGAAGAGCGTGCGCGTAATTTGCTACTAATTATTGTGGGTTACGTCACCGATCGATCGAGGAGTCAAAAACAGCTAGCTCAGTTTATAACGAGGACTTACTTCGCTGTTGGTTGATGACACCCCTTCGTAGTTTCTATGAACCTTTCAGCTATCTCCAACTTCGAAGAGCAACGGTTTACGGCAATACCGGAATAACGAAGAAGTCCACCGCCCTTCTGTTAGCAGCCGATGTTTCAGGGGTTAGGGGACGTCGCTGACTACTTGAAGGTAGGGCTGCATGACAAATAGTACAGAAAGGAGCATTTAGCTTCAAATTTCTCTGATTCTTAGCGCAATCAGCACTTCAATTACACCTACGCTGGACACGCCTCTGTGACAAGAAATGTAACTTAAACCACCAGACGTTCTCCGCCGGTGGGCGTGGATGTCTGGGAATGAGTTTTGGGAGGGAGAAACGGCCTGGGAACGAGGCTATTGAACTCCATGTTCTTTTGCCATGCGGAAGTAGTCAGTCATGCAACCGCTCTATATAGCTGTAGCTAAGCAAATTGTTTGTGATATAAGTTTCCTGCCATGTCTTCTGCTGGACTATATACCTTATGCAGAAGATAGTATAGAGATAGAAAATTAGCTAGTTCCTATGGCTAGCTATAGCTGTATAAATTAACTTGCAAACTTACGATACGTTTCTTGGAGACGATCTCCTTCCCTTCGCAGCACCGGATCGTCTTGCTCTCGGAGTAGCTCCACAAGCCCGTGAAAGACACTTTGGTCCACATTAATCTTCCTCTCCACGGCGGCAAGCAGGACACTGCTTTTCTGTTGCTTGGTTTGCTTTGCCACAATTTCATCCCTAGTGTTAGCCGAGATAAGGTCGTTGGAGTACAACTTCCACGACAGCACATCTGGGTCCCCAATGGCGTAGATTAAATCGCCACAGTGCTGACGAAATGCCAGTTTTTCTGCACTAAGCCCCTGTCCACGAGCATTTGCAATACTCGCCATGACGCGCACAGCGGACGCAGCTAGGGTAAACTCACCATATATTGGACACTTAAGAAACAAAGTTCTCTCAAAAATTTGATTAACACCCATAAATCTTCCTGTTTACTCCAAGACATGTCTAAGGATAGGAGAGTGCCTGAAAATTGTAAACATTAATTTTGATCCAATTGTTGGGCAACAGTACCTTAACTTTGGACACCACTTTGTGTACCAGATAATGGACACTTTTACCATTTGATGGACATGATTTTTAACAAAATCAGCAAGCTATAAAAAATTCCCATATTTGGTAAGTAAGTTACGTGTAAGAAGAGCAACTAAGAAAAATATTAATTTCTTTGTTCGCTGTTTTCGCTCGCCAAATCAAATGTATATCGCTAGATCAAACACCCAATCGTTACACAATGTGAATAGCATGAATCTCCACAATTATACACAATCGTTGCATACCCAGTCGGCATTTTGGAGGTTGCAAAGATGATAAGATGATATTATAGCAGATCATTAGGTGAAAGTTTGACAAAAAAACAATGCTCAGTTAGGGAATTACAGTTTTGAAAATGGGCAACTAAACAGCTATAGTGCTGTCCAAGAATAGGCAAATAGGTACCATTAGGTAATGGTGAGTTTAGACGAGTAAAGTCGTACCAATTTCTACCAAATTATTCCTGCAAACTCAAAAGAAGTTGTACTGATGATATCTGAATAATGGCACTTGTAGCTCTTTTACTACTGCCCTGAGAAATTCCTAAATCCTAACAACTTCTTAAGTCCCCTTTTAGAAAACAGCAAAATTATACACCAGTTACACATCGCAGATTTGGACAGAGCCAAATTACATCAGAAAGTTTCACTTTTCTCAGTCCACACAGTACGTGGACTGGGCATTAATTAGAAATTTTTGCGGAATTTATCGTGCAAAATTAACGTACACGCGTAGCATTTTAGCGGATGTGTCCAGCAATTGGAAGCGTCCAATATATGGCGAGTTTACCCTACGTCGACAAATTAAACGCAAAAATGCGCATAGATAGAGCTATATCAGCCAGAGGAGGGAGTGCAAGTTTACGGAGGTTCGTATTCGCCCGTTACTTCTTCCGGTAGTAGAACTCCGGTACCAGACTTGCTTATTTGACGACAGGATGGGAGGAGATTCTGTGGAAATGGACATGCTCCTGCGTGAGCTTTGGAATGATAGTGAGGTCAGTATTCCGCCATTGCTTAAATTAGTGCTTTTTACAGGACTGAATGTTATTTCCGTTCTACTGCAACTTGCACAAATTATTTTTAGGAGTTAGATTTGGGAGGTATTGTACCCACTACTCGAGGTTTGATATGTGGATGCCCAGCAGTATACACATGTGGTCATAATAAGGTGTGTGTGTGTGTGTGTGTGTGGGTGTGGGGGGGGGGGGGTCATTAACCCTTTAGGGCCCATAGCACGAAATGTTGTCATAATACTTTCAGCTTTATCATGTGACTTCCGGCAATGTCCTTGGGAGATAGGTTCTGTGACAGCAGACAGGGCGGGACTGGGGGAGGTGGGTGGGTGCACCCGGAGGGTGCAAACAGCATGGCCGTGTCTGGGCTCCGGGGTAGAAAGGTCTTGGTCGGGACTGGGAGGGCCATTTCCATCGATTTTGGCATAAATGGGATTAGAAAGTAGCCGTCTGGCTTTGTAGGGCCTCCATTTCCAGCATACATCGCCCGTTTTTCAGCTACGGCAGGTTGCCATTTCTCGGGAGACTTGATTGCAAGTTTGTTGATTGGTGGGCGTGGTTAAGTCTCGTATACGCTTAGTATAGCTGAAATTACCTGTGTGAACAGTTTCGAGCCCATCAACGCCAGGGAACAGGAATTAGGGTATGTTTAAGTGTTTTATAGACTGAAAATGACCTAGAGAAAGAATTTGGACCCTAAAGAGTTAATTAACCCCGGAGGCTTTTTCTGAAAACCGCCTTCTGATGATGCGGAAGTTCCGCATCATCAGAAGGCGGTTTTCAGACGCCGGAAGGCTTCCTCAAAGATCACCAGCTTTGTACATACCTACATTTCTCAAAAACAGTGGTAAGTGACTTACGGAACTTCTGTAGCTGCGTTTTGGGCCTCCTGAGATGCACAACCTTGACCAGCAACTGAAAGGTTTCTGAATCTCAGCATAAGATGTGTACTGTACACAGCACATAGTTCACATGCATCTTACTCATTCACACTCACATGCACACCCCTCCACACACCACACACACCCCCCTCAGCACACCACGCACACACACACATACACATACACACACACACACAACACACACACACACCACACACACACACGCACACACACACACACACACACACACCAGGAAGGGGGGGCTGGAGCCGTTCAGACTGACCCTCGCCCAGAGAACAGGCAGCAGGAAGGTGACACTAGTCAACAATCTGGACGGCTACCTCATTCCTCCAGCAGAAATTGCCCACAGAATTGCATCTGTTAGCACAACAGGTGACCAATGAGGTTGACTCTGGGACTCAAGAGCACATGATGACATCACCATTGCAGCAGAGGAGCCGCAATGACAATGATGTCATCATGCGCTCTTGTGTCTATTGTAACCTGATTCACATCAAGGTGCTTCGTTTCACTGCTGTTTCGACTATTTCTTAGTTTTCATGACTAGTCATAACATTGGCTGCACCTCTTCATGGTCACAGAGTCGTGAAATGACTGCTAGTTGTCCCAACATTTATAGGGTTACTATTGTTTTTTCCAGGTGATTTGTTAAATTTGGCCCCACCTCTTTGCAATCAAAGTCGTTGTACAGACATACACGAACACTGTAATGCGCAATAGCACATGTTCGCGCCTAATCAGATGCCCTAGCTATTGCAGCTGCATACTTTTCCTTCCTCGCAGGGTATGTTCTATGAATACCTCTAGTTTTCATTGGTGGCTCGTTATAGTGTATCATATAAGTGGTGGCAAATTAGCCTCGTTCCCAGGCCATTCCCACCACCAGTATTTGCTCGCTTGCAGTATGAAATATGGTGGGGGAAGGCCTGGGAGATCTGGTCACATGAAGTGCCATCAGGTAGACAGATGGTAGACACAGGGAAGGCGGTGCCCAATGAAGAATCTTGACGTCCTGCCTTGTATTGCCTGGATGTCAGAGCATTCATGAGATAGACAATCAATACCGTTCGTTGTTCACAACGCCGGGGACAGATCGACAGAAACAGGTATTATAATTGTTTTTTGGGCACCACCCCCCAGTGTCTATATACCCTGTGTGTACCTGTCGTCATTGCATGTGATCATATATCCCAGGCCTTCCCCGCCGTAATTCATACTGGAAGTGATCAAGTGATGGCGGTGGGTATGGCCTGGGAACAAGGCTAGTGACAAATGCTGTTGGTCAAGGTATCCCTCTCTAATGATGGGAACAATGGTAACCATGGTAACCATATTATTGGAGGTAGTTCCCTCTGACCAGTGGGATCGTCTCTGTTCCAATTCTTGTGATCAAAACATGCACCCTTTGTTTTCATGGTGATGACTCTGGATATTACCTGCAGTGAATGACTTTCCCAGGAGACACAGTGCACGGGATCGAGGTGCTAGTGAAGGGAAATGCAGTCAAGCTCATAGTAAGACTTCTACAAGGTACAGTCATCTAGCTACATGTATGTACACAATCTACCACATTGACGCAGAGGTTAGGCGATTTCGATTTACCCCCCTTGGGATAGTCAAAGTTGAGGCTAAATTTCCCCATGATTGCATAACCTCCAAGTCAACATAGTAGATATCCGACTTTTACCACAGTACTACATGTAAATCATAAGAAACAATGTTTTGAGGGGAGGTGAGACTGGGCTTTATGTTGTTGCCACATGAGCATCTTTGTCACTGACAGCGGGTGGATCAACAGTTTTTAGAGATCGAGTGGGTTTTCTGATTCCTTCCCAATAACACATACAGTCATACACCAGGTTCATAAATGTTCTCGTCCATCACGGGTCGATCATAGCCTCGTCCCCAGGGTGAACAGACCCACGCGCTAAAGAAAGGAGGGTGCAGAGGTGAGTCTGGTGTAGTTGTCCTCTTCTTTGTGAAGATACAGCCCTTCACCCCTTGTTGCAGTTGCTTTTTAACCTGAGTCAGTGTTTGACAGCATCGGGCCTGGGAACGAGGCTGAGCAGAGTGCTTGGCCCCACACGCGCGCCTGGCAAAGCAGGGCAGGTCAGGTATTATCTTTGAGGATTCCCCCACATATTTTCCTCTCCTTTGCCCACATTTAGGAGTTTCAGGTTGCACTTGCATGCTTCAATAACCATGTTGTCCAAGTATAGTCTCTAACAATTCCACATAAATTTAATGTGCACATTTTTCAGAATTGCTTTCTAAACTGTTCTCCTCAGCGTAGCCCTACTGAACTATCTGTGCATATCTGTGTGCACTTAAATATTCATCAATAGTGAGTTTGTGTGCTCAAGGACTCTATTTTTCTGAAGATGCTGTATCCCCTACTGACAAGTTCTCATGCAGCCCACCCCATACAGGAGCATAAACATTATGCAACCACACCCCATGAGCATAAAGACCATGCAACCACACCCCCCATGACTATGAAGACTATGCGACCACACCCCCATGAGCATGAAATTAATGTAGATGTGGTATCGGCAGTCTGCTGACAAGTTCCCACTCAACCCACCCGCCCCTTCAGCATAAAAGTTATGCCACCACTCCCCATGAGCATGAACCTACACCCCCATGCATGGCCACAGATGTGCAACCACAGTATGAACTTTAGTGTCGTGCCCAGATGTGCAACCACAGTTACCACACCCCATGAACTTTAGTGTCGTGCCCAGACCCCACCCCTCACAGGAAAGAGGGTCTGGCGACTTTGTGCGCAGAAACCTCAGGTTTTGTTAACTTTTAGGAAGGAATTCCGGACCGCCAATGAAATCGTTGAGGATTCAATTTTGTCTTTACCAGGAGCAAGAAGTTGTAGAAAATTCTGCGTGGGCTTCCGGCTGGGCATTAGACTACATGAACTTAAACATCATGCAACCACACCCCCATGAGTTACATTACAATGACAACAAAAACATGTTGACTTTAATTTAAGAATAATAATTGTACAACATATGGCGTGTTCAATTTCATGCGTGGCTTCTTTTCTCATACTTCAGTTACTTCTCCCGGCCATCAAGGATCAATAAGACAAGCCTCAAAGATTGTTATCACTTCACTGGACCTAAGAAAGAGAAGGATAGGACTTGCAATTATTCTTCTTTTAAGCCTGCAGCTGCAGCCATTGCTTGCAAGCTCCAGACAAGGTAGAGATCAACTATTATTCACAGTAGATGATACAGGCCATGCTAACACGAGTATCTCAGTGTTGGTGTTGTCATGCACGGACTGAACAGAAGTGTACGTAACCATGTGCAACTGCTATCCTCAGGGGGTTTCAGCACAATCATGGGGCTACTATAGCTATATGTTCCTCAGTCATGTGCCTGTGTAAATTTATCATCACTAAGTAGCTATGACTCCCAGGACATACAACATGGCCATGGGTGCATGTGGCATGCACATGCACCTTAATTGCGACTGGAGAAGGTCAATTAAGTTGCACCTCTGAAACTGAAGTACAAGAACCCACTTTTGCTTTTGTTTTGCTCGCTTTTGTTATTTTGTTTTTCCTCCCTAGAGTTTATACCCACACATTGCAATTGTCTTTCTGCAGTGATTTGTAAATCTCAGTACTTGTTTGGGCCTGCTAGGGAGTCCACTTTTGATTGTCACATGTATGTTTCTGGTTTATGCAACACGCTGGGTGTGAAGTTTAGAAAATTGTGTCAAAATGTAATACTTCTCAATATTTTTATTATGACAATAATGGTGGCATGCTATTCTCAAACCACTAATCAGGCATATCTCCAGTGAATTGACTCAGGATTCAAATCTGTTGGTCGGTACATGTTTCAACGGACGTACCCGTGTTTCTGCTGGTAAGCTCCATGCAAGAGATGTGTCTTCGTGCAATGGTCAGATAGTCGCTTTAGCTTCCTGTAGGCAACCCTTTATATGTCCCATGCAGCCACGCCCACAGAAGCTCCGGTCCAGCTTTGTATACGTCGCGTGCAACCATGCGTACAGTCGTGTAGAACTTCCTGTGGGTGGAGCTTCCCGTGATAATCCACGTTTAATGCAACTGCAATCGACCCTACGCCCACAGAAGCGTTCCGTGTTTGCCCACAGCATCTTGGTCTTTGCGTGTTGTACTAAGCATTGAGCTCGCGATGTTGTTCAATATTGCAGTTTTCGTTTCGTTGTTCTTCTGTACTACTGTCCCGAGAAGTGCAAGAGGATGTAATGGTAATAATGCTATCAGCTGCAAATGAATACGCACGATGGACGTCGTTTTTTGTGTTTTTTTGTTGTTTTAAATTGCCTGCCTATTAATTTCCCTGCCTATTAATTTCCCTAGGTCTGGTGTTGAGCAGTAGCATCACTGGAAGACATGTTTGTCCGGCGGAGGAAGTCACGTTCATATGCACTGCTCAAGGATATGCAATCTTCTGGGGGCATGAAGCATTTGTGGAAATCACTGTGCATTACCAAAGTCCACCTACCAGGGGGCAGTTTAGAGCAGACGTTGTGCAGTATGACAGCACCCAAGATTGCTTGATTTCGTCCCTGAAGTTCCGTGCAGCTGCCTCGTTCAATGGGAGCGGAATTATGTGCACAAATAGGGAGCGGAGTTTAAGTCAAACACTTTCAATGCACATCATGAGTATGTTGATCTAGCTATATGAAAATAAGAGTCTATTTAGAGCCTGATCACTTTTTGTTCAACTACTGAATAAGTATAGTGTAGGCAAAAGTTGCATATTGCATTTCTATGTCATATTAATTTTATGCTGATTTGATCACCAGATGTCACTCTTGAGAACCTCACCGTGGTTCCAGTCTCACTCTCAACTGTCCTCCTGAGGTGGAATGTTAACCCTACCGACGGGCACCAATGCATTGTGAACTTTGACATTCGGGTCTCTGGTGAAGATGGATCACAGTGGGGGGTACAATCTCCTGGTAATAATAACTCTTTCCTGCTGACTGGAATGCAATTGACTCCATTGAAGGAGTACACATACTGTATTACTGCCAACACCGTTCATCCGACTCAAGCTCGTCCTACTGTCAGACAGAAATCAACTGTGAAACTTCATGGTAAGTATGAGCACGATGTGATTGATGATGATTAGACGCAATACAGTAGAACA
>OZ007507.1:13822449-13952119 GCA_963931865.1 Axinella damicornis | reverse complement strand
AATTCATGAATATCATTACACTGTTCCGTATGTACTGCAGTAGTTATACATATGAACTATGTGTAACAAGGTGACATTTATAGTATTGTGAACTCTGACTGATATCCATGCCATGATTGTATTCATGAGTTGTACTCTGGAATGTATATTATCTCTGCACATGCGCAAAAGAAGAGTTGTTGCCAAAAGAGAACGATAACACGCGTTGGGTTGCACCCGTCGTTTACATATGAATACCATTTGTGCAGCATGGGAATATGCAGCTGCAGTACTTGGGACTCACGGAACAAACTTGTAATTGTGCACGTGGGAGGAGCTCGATCACATGAGAAGGGCTGCACAGTGGGGGGTGTGTGGGCAAGCTTGAAAGACAGAAGTCCCATTGTATTTACGACCCCTATGAATACAGAATATCATAGACTCGGTAGAGTCTATATGTAGGGATAGAGTGGACACGCAATACATGCTAATACAAAAACATCTTTCAAAATTAATCTCAAAAACGCAGGCTTAATTGACACATCTTCCTTTCCTTGAGCTCCTTAATGTAACTGCATTCGACTACACAGTCATGAGGTGGGTGGCAGTGTGGTGTATTCATTGTTGTGTAACGTTATGTCATGTATTGTAATATTATAATTGTGCATGCTTGCATTCTTTCACGTATCAGTATAAAAGACATGTTTGTACAGATTGTCAGATGAGAGATTAACTGCTGAGTAAATGAGTGCGTAGTTCCATGAAGCGTACATCTATGTACAACAGGCAGTGGCTCGTGTTCGTACCAATAAGGAGGATCCTGAGTTTTATGCCACTGTATTAATTAAGGCCATTTTTCTCAGTGTCATGAAGGCATCAAGGGATTCAACCCTGGCAAAAATCTGTTAGGGATTGTATTGGACTGGAGTGACATGGAAAGAAAAGGACTAGAACTTGCTGTAGGCATGCAAGGATACGGATGAGAAACTCATGATTGGGGGTATCTGGTACATTATGCGCGATCGTATCACATGAGTAGCTGAGTGCCCCTCTACCAGTATGTAGCCGTAAAGGAGGCCGTGATACATTCTGCATAATAGCTCGTTCAGTGACCTCTGCCAAATGCAAGTCTGAGGAGTTAAAAATGTTCTGTACTCTTAAAGGCAGCCTAAGCTTTGCAGAAATAAAGCACATTGTTCCTCTAACAGAAGAAGCACTCCTGGGTGAGAAGCAGATTGTGGCATCATGCATGGAGTCAGACTTCACACTGGGGTGAATGGTGGACACGCCTTCCCTAATTGCACAATCAAGGATGTCCGTCTGATTTGACTGAGTTTATCCACTGCTACTCTTTTCATCATTATCCAGTCCAACCACTCGATCTTCCACGATTACGATTACCCTTTTATTATCATGCTCCTATTTATTATATGCTGATTGATTATAGTATATTGTTCGCCGTAATCAATTCAATGTGACATGTAATCAAACTGTTAGTATGCCCCTTTAATTAACCCAATCGGGGACACCCTTTACATCATAGTTTCCCTTCCAACCTGCTTTCAAACAAGGCTCACAAGATGAGTTACATTAGCCCAAATAGGGTGAAACCCTTTCATTAAAGCAGTTGGCATAAAATTTCGCCTTTGTGTGGAAATACCAAGGCAAGATTTTATGCCAACCTTCACATTCAAACTGGGCTCACAAAATGAGTATGTCCCTTTAATTAACCCAATTAGGGTGAGACCCTTTAATTAAAGCAGTTGGCATAAAATTTTGCCTTTATGATACTGCGCAAAATGTACACGAGGGAATTTTATGCACGACGTTTCAGCATAAAATTTTGCCATTATACAGCAAGACAAGTTTGGCATAAAATTTTGCCATTATACAGCAAGACAAGTTTGGCATAAAATTTTGCCATAATACAGCAAGACAAAAATACTTATTTTATGCCATTGTATGTACGACCACAGGTGCTGCCATATGCAGATGGTGCCAATGCTTGCACTGCTGCTACTGCTGTACATGTGCTTCCATGCACTTCAATTGCAGGTGTCAGCTGCCATGCACGCATTGCTGCAGTGCTGCTGCAGCTTCTGCATGTGCATGCTATTCCGACTTCTTCTCTAGCTATGGCCATAGACGGTTTCTGCTACTGCAGGTACTACCACTGCTAGAGCGCTTGCAATGACGTCACCGGCCGTAAAACAACCGAAACACCCTCCGTTATACCACCGTTTCTCTCTGTATGGCAACAAAGTTGTAGAGCTTAGCCCTATAGCTAGCTATACTTCTGGTGAGGTAGCTATAAGGAGAGTTTTGCAAGATGCTAGTTTTAATTTATATACCAGCAATGATGCATATGACCAGGGATTTAATTCGCTGTGTGACATGATACCAAGGAGGATACAGTAAGATTAGCTATGACCAATTATGAATCACAGACCATGATCTTAATTGCCCTTGGGAGTCATTCTTCGTCTATGATGCACCGGGTATTATGAGCCTTGATGGCAGCAGCTAGCTGAACCAGCACAGTGCATGTCTCAGCAATCATGCAGTAACTCATTGGTATAAATTGTTCTTGATAAGTATAAGTATGATTACACTTTAGAGGCTATAGAGAGTCAGCGTTCATTTGCCAATTCACCACTTTGTTGTGTGTGATAAGTGCATGCAAAAAGTGTCACGGTGCATGAGTGCAGTCAATTTATTATAATAATGTCGTGCATTCATGACATGTAATTTGATGTTCTGTAAACAGCCTGCATGGCTGTGTTATATAGCTCAAGCACATTGGAAATGGTGAAGGGAATTGTTGCTAGCTAGTAGCTACTTCAACAAGATCAGAAATGCAATTTCAAGTGCAGCAATTACAAAATAATCAATGTGAAAACCAAACTAGCTGGCCTTGTTTGCTGATGTCAGCATTCAGTATTTCTACATGTGTAAACCAAGGTACGATCAGCCATAAGAGTTACATGCTGCCTACGACCTGCTGGACTAAACTGAAGGTTAATTGTTTATGTTGACATAACTTCGGGCTTGTGACCCGGAGAGGGTTCCTGCAAAGGGATTTCCTCGTACTGTGGACTTTGATCGCTCTGTTGCAGACTTAAAAGGAGAAACAGCAGCAGGTGTTTTGAAACTTCACTCTCTTTTCGCTTTTTGGCCACCTTCTGCCTTCTGATGATGATGACGTTACAGAAAACAGCAATCAAAACACCACAACTAAAAGCGATCACTCCAGATGTGAGGGCAGAAATACCACACATGATAATCGAGTCCATAAAAGTGTCTGCATGAAAGGGATAAAGTGGGGGTTGAGTAGACTTAGCAAAGAGTCAACAAGATTGTTAGGTATTCATGACTACGTGGCATGAACCGTCGGGCTTGGCCAAGGCCGTCGTGGGGTTGGCCCCTTTCCAGGAAATCTTCCAGACAATTACATCTTTTTGATGTCAGATTTTCAGTAACACAGGTGTCTTCAATACCTGTGCTTCGGATGCTGGTCAACGCTTGCATGAAAAATGATGGCTGCACCATTCTACTGGCTCCAGGCGCTGACAGAGAATCCTCACACTTCAATGACGGGACAGCTGCACAACATGATTGAATTTCAAGCAGAATCAAAGTATAGTATCAGATAACATGCTGGACTTAGTGTTTGGAGATTCACATAGCTAACAGTTACATGACCATGGTAAACTGAGATCTATACTCTGCAAAGTACTTGAGCTAAATCGCAAAGCCCATACATCCGAGTTATCATGCATATAGGGCCAATTGCCCAACTTCAATTACAACAAAAGGCTGCATGCATACGGTGCCAAGAAAAGGAATTTAGAACACCATAATAGTGATCTAGGTTCATTTCAGTATTTCATGAGGAGATGGAAGTGGGCTGGCTCGTGAGACTAGACTGTATACTTCCAGAATGACTTCCATGCAGTATAGCCATTCAGCTTATAACACATGCATTCAACACACCAAATTGAATTGAAGTATTGTTCTTGCTTGGCCCAGCATTGCTCAAAGCTACGACCGTGATGTTGCAGACTGAACCCGGAGGGATCCTGCTCAATGTGATATGTAGCAGTAACACTCTTAATGAATCAGATGCTGTCATTACCAAAAATGTGATAATGAAGGCGGTATCCAATCAATGGAGAACCTAATCGAGTGGGAAGAAGAGGCTGCAGGAGAATTCATGGATGCCGGATTCTGAATTCTTTTCAGTAAAGCATATTATGATAAACTGATTTTCCCACTTTATACTCACCCATCTTGCATTTGACACGTCTTGAGAACTGAACCTGTACCACTAGCGCCAGACTTGCTTATTCGACGACAGGGGAGGCATCAGGCATGGGAAGGGATTCTGTAGAAATGAACATGCTCCTGCATGAGCTTTGGAATGATGGTGAGGTCAGTATGGCCACCATTGCGAGCTTTCACCAAGAGTATATAATAATAAGATGGCAATGAATGCTTTTTCCATTCAACTGCAACTTGCACAAATTATTTTAGCAGTGTAGAGGGTTAGATTTGAAGTTATGGAATGAGGAAGTTTGATGAAACTATAGCTAGTCTACAGTCACTAGAGACGACTACTTCTCCCTTCATCAGTGAGCTTTGTGAGACCATGCATATGCATATATAGTGTATAGTTAGCCACCTTAACCCTTTAACCACAGAATTCCTTTCCCCAAAGCAACACATTTTCATGCATTCAGCGCACACCATGTTCGTAGGTGCTCCTCTCCCACAGCATTTGCTCCTCAGGGGCCAGACTTGGTGGGGCTAGCACACATGGAGAGCCCCCTCCGGCAATACAGTTAATGATATTCATGACCAACCACAAGCCCAGCAATTGGTGGACATCAGCCGGCAAAGGTGGACATCAGCCGGTTTTTCGCCCAGGATCTCCATAACCTTGGACCGGGGATCTGACTGCTGGAAACACCAATCTGCATGTTTTCTTGAAGACCCACCTGAGGTCCTCGGTGGGGTCAATGAAGACTTCCTTACTGTGTACCTGTAACTCACACATAAGTAGCCTCGTTCCCAGATGCCTGGGAATGTGGCTACATTAATCATTATAGTTGCAACTGTATAGATTTATGATTATATACATGACAAACCTAGCGAACGTTGAACAATTGAACTGAGCATACATATTCACAAAATCAATGCACCTAATAAAAGAGGATTGGTGACAGGATACACATGCATACGACAGCAAAGGACAAAGGACGTGCTATCAAGTGCATTTGCAAATTTAAAGCAATGTGTGTATAACCAGCTTAGCATAAACATTATGTTCTATTTGTTATAATAGGTACCACAGCATTCGTCACTCTTCTTTAAATTTCTTGTACAATGTGGCCGGTACCACATTCTTCACAAGGAATACAATTGCTCCGCCCCCAATACCACCAAGTACACCACCAACTACAGCACCAACAACTCCCAGCCCAATCATCCCTAACAATGCTCCTATAGCAAATCCTGCTACAACACCCACAGCTATCTCACGGTGTCGCCAGACGCCAGATGTTATGTACTTGGAGTGGATTCCTTCCAAGAGAATATCCTGTTCCATCTCGTGCAATGCTTTGCTCCAGAACGACCTGAGCCAAAATCTGTCCCCAGGGGGAGGGTTGTCGTGGTAGCCAACAGGAATAATAGCCACTCTGCTAATCTCATCGTCGGAGAGAGTTGTCTTGTCTTGAAGCACCTCCTTGATGACATCTTCCCAATGCAACAATGACTGCTGAAAGAACTGAATTCTGTCTTCGCTATACTCACTCCAGTCAGGTGGATTGACATCATTGGCATACGTAAGAGCAAACACTGCAGTCCTCCAGATCTCCTGTCCAAGATGGCTAGTTAGTTGGGTGATCCCATCCACGTCATCCCGCTCCAGTCTCCTGCGCATATCCAAACAGTAGACCAGGAGATCTGTTCCTTTCGCCTTCTCAACCACTTGCTGAAGAATTTCCTCATTGTTGCCAAAGGCTCCTCCCAGCCCAGGAGAATCCCACAGCAGAATATCAAAGGACTGCCCATGGCTTGTGACTTCCATTTGATAGGCATTCAAGTGACGTTCAGGGAAGTGGCACTCCATGCCCATGCCACCTGTTAGGCTGTTGACAAGGGAGGACTTCCCGGTCTGGGCCTTTCCACAAATAACCACCTGGAAGCAGCTGCTGCCCGTGCGCTTTGCACCTGTAAAAAGCATCCCAAGTATTGTTTATGCATATTAGTCTAATATAATCGTATCACAAACGCAACAGCAGTAGTGTACAAAGGACTGGACGTGCTCCATGTTGTGGTGTTATGTCGAACCAGTCAAAATGGTAGTTCAATTCAATGGGCCATTCAGTTTGAAGACTGAAGTGGGCTACCATCAATAGACGCTGTTTTGGCAAACACTTGAAGTGGAACAATTTGCAATGCAAGTTCAACGTAACTCAACAACTGCAGAAGTACGTACTGCAGCCAGAGCATGTTTCTTTACCTTTCTTTCTCAGTCTCTGCGCCAAGCCATAATATCCACCAGTCCTTAGCAGAGCATGTGCCAAACTCTCCCATGAGGGTACTGGTGCATTTCGATACCACCAGTCCAAAACTTCAATCTTGCAGCGCCGGACATCTCCATGGTGATCTTTCTCAATCTCTCTCAGCTTAGGTAGTTTGATTCCTAGGTTTTGTCCCAGTGAGAACCAATCAGCCGCTGACACAGCTCTCAACTCGATCTCAACCTTCTCCAGAGTCAAATCAGTGCTAAAATCTAAGAGGAGGAAAGCAAAAGGACTTGTTATCAGCCTGATACAACTTCCGCTTCGTAAAGGAGGGAGGACAATGGACATTATCATCTCATGATTACACATGCTCAGCACAACACGTACCCCGTGCGCCAATTTTTATTATGACCAACTGCCGATTTTTAACACAGCATGCATGCACTCAATGTGCGCTAGTGCTAGCCTCGTACACAGGCCCACAAGCGGAATGCATTTCGTGTGTGGGCCTGGGTATGAGGCTATGCTAGTGCCTACCGATTTTAACACATAGCATGCATGCATGCAGAATGAGATACTGTAAGTTGTGGCAGTAATGTTAAAAACAGGGTGTGGTCCAGTTGTATAATTAGAACAGGGCTAATTTTCGACTTTCACGCAACTTTTCTCAGCCTCTCGAGTGGATCTCCAGACTGGTGAGTTGTGTAGATGCTATAGTATTTTCTGAATTCTGACGCTTGTATTCTGAACTAAGCCTTCAACAATGCCTCCATTGCTGAAACTCCATGGACAGACTGACAGACAGACAGACAAAACCAATCACTCTATACCTGCTGCATTCATGCGCACGGGGTAATTAATGTTCATTGGAAACATAATTCATACTCTCATGTACAACTCCCCAAGTCCTATGCATATATATTACCCAGCATAATATTCATTGTGCAAGGGGGTGACACTCCCACACACACTGTAGTCAGAGTTGCGACCGGGCTTATCAGTGAATCTTGACCCCATATACTAAGGAAAGGCTGCAGTCGCTATGCATTCTTCCGTATACTATCGGCGGTCAAGCGGTCAACGGCTGAAATACAGCGCAGTCAAACGGTCAAGAGTCATCATAGTTTGTGATGCGGTCAAGCGGTCAAGCAGCAAAAATGCCGGTCAAGATTTCTTGACCCCGGTCGCAGCTCTATGGCGTCAATGGGAGTGTCACCCCCTTGTTGTGTAGTAGCTTTGAGGTAGACAAAACAAGCAGTATACTAAGCCGGCCAGCCCCTACAGAGGGCTGACACTTGGGGGACGGTGCCGTTATACATCAACGTTGTTGAGACCACCTTGTGGCCTCCAGCCCTCAGACTGACATTACAAGAAAGGGCTTCGAGATTAATTCCTCATCAGCAACCCCCCCCCCCCCCCCCCCCCCCCCCCCTACATGTCTACATGTATACATTGTCTACCTGACATCACCACGCGTGTCCAAATATCCCAGGCCTTCCCCTCCGTTTTTGCGTACTGTAAAGCTTCGAGGTGGGAATGGCCTGGCTAATCGTGTACGCACAAATACAACCATCAACCATCTCACCAAGATCGAGAGGTTCATAAACGTTCTCGTCCATCACGGGTCGATCATAGCCTTGTCCCCAGGGTGGACAGAGGTGAGTCTGGTAAATGTGGGCAAGGCCGAGGGAGATATGTGGGGGAATCCCCAAGATATTACCTGACCCGCCCTGCGCTGCTTCGCCGGGCCCGGGCGCGCGCGTGGAGCCAAGCACTCTGCTCAGCCTCGTTCCCAGGCCCGATGCTGTCAAACACGGACTTAGTCTCGTGCCCAGTTTCGGGAGGGTCTGGGCACGAGACTAACACTGACTCAGGTTAACTGCAAGAACGGGTATAGCTGCATCCAGTGGCGTAGCCAGAAATGTAGGATTGGCAGGGCACTACAGCGGTGGACACCTTCGTGCTTTGCACTGCGCGTTCCAGATGTATGAAGATCGAAGCTGCAGAGAGTCGTTCTGGTGAAGGTTAACTGGTCACCATCTATCGACCCTTGGCTACACTACTGGCTCAGTCTGGCTGCATCTTCACAAAGAGGACAACCACAGGAGTTTCAAGGTTGCACTTGCATGCATACGCATTCTTCCGTATACTATCGGCGGTCAAGCGGTCAACGGCTGAAATGCAGCGCAGTCAAACGGTCACAGGGGCGGAGATATAGGGGGGGGCAAGGGGGGGGGGGGGGGGGGGGGGGGGCTTGAGCCCCCCCACTTCAAAAGCAGGGGGGCTGAGCCCCCCCAAAACAACAGACTGGATGCTACTATCCCACGAGATCTAGCACTAACTTACAGCTATGTCACCTCGTTTCTTGGGGCTGGCGTCTCTAACTTGCAGTGCAAAGCACGAAGGTGCCACGAGAGCCCATTCTGATAACTGAAAAATGAAGGCCAAAAAATTTTCCGCGCTTTGCGCGGACTAATCGGCGCTACGCGCCTCTATGCACTGCCTTCGGCAGCGTACAATTGTGCTATTAGCCCCCCCACTTCTTGGTAGCTGTCTCCGCCCCTGGGTCAAGAGTCATTTTGTTGTCCACACATTTTTCAGAATTGCTTTCTATGCTGTTCTCCTCAGTGTAGGCCTGTGTGCACTTAAATGTTCATCAAGATGCTGTATCCCCTACTGACAAATTCATGGCCACAGATGTGCAACCACAATTACCACACCCCATGAACTTTAGTCTCGTGCCCAGACCCCACCCCCCACAGGAAAGAGGGTCTGGCGACTTTGTGCGCAAAAACCTCGGTCTTCGTTAACTTTTAGGCAGGAATTTCAGACCACCAATGAAATCGTAGAGAATTCAATTTGTCTTTACTAGGAGCGAGAAGTTGTAGAAAATTCCGCGTAGGCTTCCGGCTGGGCACGAGACTACATGAACTTAAACATCATGCAACCACACCCCCATGAGCATAAAGACATGACAATGACAACAAAAACATGTTGATTCTAATTTAATTGTACGACATATGGCGTGTTCAATTTCATGTGTGGATTCTTTTCTCATACTTCAGTTACTTCTCCCATCAAGAGTCAATAAGACAAGCCTCAAAGATTGTTATCGCTTCACTGGACCTAAGAAAGAGAAGGTAGGACTTGCAAGAAGCTTACTATTAAGTCTATTATCCTGCAGCTGCAGCCATTGCTTGCAAGCTCCAGACAAGGTAGAGATCAACTATTATTCATAGTAGATGATACAGGCCATGCTATAACACGAGTATCTCAGTGTACAAGTGTTGGTGTTGTCATGCACGAAATGAACAGAAGTCCTCAGGGGGTTTCAGCACAATCATGGGGCCACTATAGCTATATGTTCCTCAGTGATGGGCCTGTGTAAATTTATCATCACTAAGTATAGCTACTGTATGACTCCCAGGACATACAACATGGGTGCATGTGGCATGCACACCTTGAGACTGGAGAAGGTCAATTAAGTTGCACCTCTGAAACTGAAGTACAAGAACCCACTTTTTTGCTTTCGTTTTGCTTGGTTTTGTTATTTGTTTTTCCCCCTTGAGTTCATACCCACACATTGCAATTGTCTTTCTGCAGTGATTTGTAAATCTCAGTACTTGTTTGGGACTGCTTGGGAATCCACTTTTGATGTACTTTGCTGGTTTATGCAACGGGCTGGCTGTGAAGTTTAGTAAATTGTGTCAAAATGTAGTACTTCTCGAAGATTTATTATGAAAATAATGGCGGCATGCTATTCTCAAACCACTTAACAAGGCATATCACCAGTGAATTGACTCGGTACTCAGGATTCAAATTCGTTGGCCGGTACATGTTTCAACGAACGTGTTTCTGCTGGTAAGCTCCATGCAAGAGATGTGTCTTCGTGCAATGGTAGACAGTAGACAACCCTTTATATGTCCCATGCAGCCACGCCCACAGAAGCTCCGGTCCAGGTTTGTATAGCTACGTCGCGTGCATGCAAACATGCGTACAGTCGTATTCCGCGCATACCATGTGCAAGAACTTCCTGTGGGTGGAGCTTCACGGAAATGGAACGGCCTGGAATACGCAAGAGTCTGGAAGCCATGCAGACAGTGTCATGTTCGCAGAACACAGTTTCCGTGATAATCCACGCAATAGGCTGTGCAATCGACTGTACGCCCACAGAAGCGTTCCGTGTTTGCCCAGCAGCATCTTGGTCATTGCGCGTTGAACTAAGCGTTGAGCTCACGATGCTGTTCAATATTGCAGTTCTCGTTTCGTTGTTCTTCTGTACTACTGTCCCGAGAAGTGCAAGAGGATGTAATGGTAATAATATTATCAGCTGCAAATGAATGCGGCGCACGATGGACGCTGTTAATATTCCTGCCTATTGATATCCCTAGGTCTGGTGTTGAGCAGTAGCATCACTGGAAGAGATGTTTGTCCTGCGGAGGAAGTTACGTTCATATGCACTGCTAGAGGACATGCAATCTTCTGGGGACATGAAGCATTTGTGGAAATCACTATGCATTACCAAAGTCCACCTACCAGGGGGAAGTTTAGTGCAGAAGTTGTGCACTATGACAGCACCCAAAATTGCTTGATTTCGTCCCTGAAGTTCCGTGCTATTGCCTTGTTCAATGGGAGTGGAATTACGTGCACAAATAGGGACCGGAGTTTAAGTCAAACAGTTTCACTGCATATCATGAGTATGTTGATCTATTATATATTATGAATTAACGAGTATCTAATAAGTAGAGCCTGATATCACTTTTGTCCAATTGCGAATATTTAATGTATGCAAAAGTTGCATATTGCAATTCTATGCCATATTAATTTTATGCTGATTTGATCACCAGATGTCACACTTGAGAACCTCACCGTGGTTCCAGTCTCACTCTCAACTGTCCTCCTGAGGTGGAATGTTAACCCTACAGATGGGCACCACTGCATTGTGAACTTCACTATTCAGGTCTCTGGTGAAGATGGATCACAGTGGGGGGTACAATCTCCTGGTAATAACAACTCCTTCCTGCTGACTGGAATGCAATTGACTCCATTGAAGGAGTACACATACTGTATTACTGCCAACACCATTCATCTGACTAAAGCTCGTCCTACTGTCAGACAAAAATCAACTGTGAAACTTCATGGTAAGTATGAGCACACATGCATATGCACGATGTAACAGACCAAGTGATGATGATCACATGTACACGCTATAAAGTAGAACATCTCCTTTTAGGGTATATATATATAATAAGGAGACATTTCACCAGGTTCCAAAACAAGAGCACACACATGCGGCTGACTTATGCACTTTTGTCC
This sequence comes from Axinella damicornis, assembly GCA_963931865.1. NCBI lineage: Eukaryota > Metazoa > Porifera > Demospongiae > Axinellida > Axinellidae > Axinella > Axinella damicornis. The sequence continues at coordinate 13,940,294 of OZ007507.1, read as the reverse complement.
AAAGATTAATGAGCGAATCCATTTTATGTTAGCTCTCCCCACCACACATTCACCACATGCAGAGCCTAGTCCTCCAACTAACCTCAGTGCTCTGTTGATCTGTGATCAAGGTTTCAAAATCCAGGTTGATTGGCAGGTATACTCGGTGCACATTAGCCACTAGCTGGTCATCTTCATATATAGAGTGACGTACTATAGCAGCATGTTACTCACGTGTCGTACTGAATTCTGCAGGCCCCTCTTTCGACGCCACTGGGCTCTCCACTGATTGGATACCTACTCCATTACCACACCCAAAATAATACAAGCACTGTTCAGCTTCCTGTGAACGTTACATTCCATGAGTTGAGAAATATCACTGCATGTACGTTTTACAACATCACAGTATCAGCACTGAGCGATGTTGGGACAAGCAAGAACAATCCATCAGTTCAGTTTGGTATGTGGAATGTGTGCATACACTTATTCTAGTTAATCAGCAATTCGATGTGATTTTTCCCCTCATTTGTAGGTGTTCAATCTTCTTTTTGTGAAGCAAATCCCGGCAGTGATATGCCTGGATCATTGGCACCATTTTTCACACAAACACTGACTGCTGTGGAAGGCACAGATAACTCGTCCATGGTGAAACCTGGTGGCCTGCACAGACACAGTGAATGCTTCGGTACCGGTTCAGTGGAGGTGAACTCTTCCACTCCCTTTTCAAATCAAAGCTGTACGGAATCCCCCACTAACAGTAAGCTTTTAGGATGTACATTATGCTTCTGAATGGAGCTTTTAATTAGCAAACCCAATTGCTATACTTTGGTTAACTGAATGGCAGCTGTGTATACTTTCTCAAGCATCCTCAATGTTATTCATGACCCTCTTATCCTTCCCATGCAGGCACATCGTGTATTACCCTCTGTGCTACCATTGCTCTCATCACTGGAGTAGTAGCTTTTAGTGGTGGTATTATGTTTGCTGCTGTGTGCAATATTCTATACACACAGCAATGGAAAGTATCCAGAAAGAAACACAAAGACTCAAATCACACTGTTGCCACATTTCCTCAGAGTCAGCAACAACAGCAAGATGAAAGCCCGGAGTACGAAGAAATCCCCATGGCACAAAGTGGTTCCTCAGATATCATGGAGCTACAACAGAACACTGCATATGCTCACAGCCAAGGGGTCAACAGTTATACTAGCTAACTGGTTTACTGTGTAATTTGGTAATTTCAACTTTAGGTTCAACTAACGCGTGACCTTTGACATCTAGAATAATTTAGTATTACATCATGCAATGAATAAACTTTTGTTGTGATGACCCAGATTGTACGTACATGGGTACAAACTGCTAGTGACTAAGTCTAAGACCTGCCTGCCTGGGAAGTAGCTGATGGCCATAGGAAGAATCTGTGATTATTCATTATGCATGGAGAACAATAACCAAGCTCAAAAACATTGACTCTCCTCTTCTCATTGTCAATTTAAGCGCTATACGGTATGTTCTGGTGGAGTGAAGAGGAAGTTTACAGATCTAGAAGATAGTTTTCCTTGGAGCAGTCTTGTGAACTAGGCCGGGCGTTACTGAAAACCAGCCCGCAGATGTAACAACCCTGTTAACCCTTTAACCACCGAATTCTTCCAACCAAGACAACACATTTTCATGCATTCAGCGCACACCACTTTCATAGGTACTCCTCTCCCACAGCATTCGCTCGTCAGCAGCCAAACTTGGTGGGGCCCACACACATGGAGAGATCCCTCTGGCAATACCGTTAATGATATTCATGACCCTCCACGAGCCCAGCAATCGAAGGTCAAAGGTGGATGTCAGCCGGATTTTCGCCCAGCATTTCCCTAAACTTGGGCCAGATCTGACTGATGGCACACCTTACACCACCAATTTGCAGGTTTTCTTGAGGCCCTGGGTGGGGTCTATGAATATCATTAGAATCAAAAATTCACTGGTCAATGAAATAAAAAAATGCCCACAACATGCGAAGGGGGAGCTGCTGCCCCACCCCCCCGCTTGTACGTTTAGTGGGGGAGGCGGGCCGAAATCTGACCAAATTTTTTAGTCGTCCCTCAAAGTCATCCCTGGGCCCTCTGAAGCCTTTTTGGTCTTTTTTTTTTTTTTGGACTGACGAGAAGCCCTACCAGTGCATAGGGTCTAAATGTCGTCTATAGACGTCAATGGGGCTTAAAGGGTTAAAAGAACACTCCTAATGCTTTGTCAACTCTACAGCATTTCAAATGGGCATGTAAATTTTCATAACTTTCCTACCGTTTCCAGACCTTCACTGTTTGTCAACCGTATTCGTTCTGTACACTCTTCATCACTTTCCTTACCCTTTGCACACTCAAACTTTTACCATAACTCATTTTTTCCGTCTGCCATTAATTTGTGGAACAGTCTGCCTATATTTGCACATGTCACACCGTAAAAAGTTTTAAAGCATGCTGTTGTCAACTATCTCGTACACTAGTCATGTCTTTGTGCTTGTACTTTTGCTCTTGTGTTTGTATGTGATTATTGGCCTGAATTAGCGTAGTAGCTATTGCCAATACCCAGAATTAACAAATTTATTCAGTAAAAAAAAATCCAAAAAAAAATCAATACAACTATTTACAGCAATCAAATTGAGCTTTCATGCAATAAAATGGCAACACCAGTATGATAATGCAGTAGCAATGTAAGTATCATACAAAACAGACCCATGCAGTTGTGTGTATCTGATGAGCCAGAGTTACCTCTTTCATTTGTGAACGCATCAAGTAAAAATCGGGAATAAAACACAGTCAAATGTGGGGAATTTTCCAAATTGCTTAAAATGGATTAAAACTTGTGCACCCCCTTCGAAGAAATGCCTGAAAATTGGAGAAACTCAATTCTTGAAAATCTTCTGAAACACATTTAGAACCAATTCCCATCTCAGGGGGGTGCAAACTTTGAAATGCGTTTTATTCCCGATTTTTATTTGATGCGTTCACATTTGTGACTTAACATGCATGAGGCCTCATGCATGTTAAGTCAGTAGCTACTGCAGTAGCTACTGCATGGCTTACACAAGGCTGAGACCCAATAATCAGAGTGCTGTAGATTATATGATGTTACCACCATTCCAAATATTAGCCTTGCACCGTCTTAACTCACCTGAGAAGTTCATTTTCGAAATGAAATGGATCTATTGATCTTATTATTGTAATTTCTTATCATCTTGTCAATGACTTTGCTAAGCAAGATTAGTAGTCAAGCTTCTTTGAGCTCCATCATAGCCATCACTGTTACAACATGCATATGATGGGGTCACATCTTCCGCAGTGATTTTTCATGTGGGACGTCTGATTACCACATCAAGGTGCAGATTACAATGATTTGATATTCGGACATGTCCTTCGAAGACTATGTTATTATAGCACTATTCAATGGTATAGGTATCACAAATACATCAAACTGCTGTTCACACACTGAAGTATAGAATAAAATCTTGTGGAGTTCTTATCTGGCATAAAATCAGAAGAGAATACTAGCTATTAATACAATGCATAAAACTATTAGGCCTAATATTTACTGAGTTTCTGCTTTTGGCAACTTCTTCTATTCTTCAGAGTGATGCTGAGTGAGATCCGCAGCTGTACACCTTAGTTTCTTCTTTTTTGTTTTGCCCTTACCTTTATTATAGATTTTCCACAATAACACTATTCCTATTCCAATGATGGGTATAGCTAAGACCAACAGTCCAAACAAACTTAGTTTATCATTGCTCTCTAAAGGGTTGGAGAAAACAAGTATCACATCATGTTACATCTTGATTGCATGCACAAAACATTTGAATCATGATCATTGACATACACTGATATCAAGGTTCCCGTGGAAATGCAGTTCTTTCACCAAAGTGGTTAAACTACAAAGTTAGCAGTTGAATACATACGCTACAAATAGCTATTCCAATAAATTTTCACACACCTTTTATCATCAAAAAAACTGGAAGATGGAAAGGACTTGCACAAGTCCTTTTCAACTCCAGTTTGCTGTTCTTGATATTATTTATCATTTTTATGCTACTTGCTGGTTGTTTCTATGTATAACAAGTGTAACAAAACATAGAAAATGTATGGAAATGTAGGGATAGCAGAACAGTGAAAAGTAAGAAAACAAGCAGGGACGATGGCATTATATAAAACAGTTCAGTATACAACAATAATAATCATGATGCAGTCAGACTGCTGCATCTTACCTGGCATTGGTGTGGGAGATGGTGTGGGAGATGGTGTGGGAGATGGTGTGGCTTCTGCTTCTGTTGTGAATGTCCCATCGCATGAACCAAATACTGTTCTATCACTTGCGGTGGCGCTAATCGAGTAACAATACATGGTCTCAGCAGTTAGGTTCACAAGCTCTATCACTGGTGGCATGAATGGCATTGTGGTGTAGTTCAAGGGTGGTTCAGAACACAGTCCATATGTTATTGTGAGGTTGGCTGTAGCATCACCGCTGACTTGTAACCAGATGGTCGCACTGTTTTGTGATGTTGTCTCATTTACAACTTTTACTGCAACTGCAACATACAAAGAAGGATTAAATCAATAACATCACAGTGTAGACACCTGATAATCAATTATGAACTCATATCACTTCCATGTGAGTTGCTAGACATGCCTGGTTATTCTGACATATGCTTGCCAATGGTTGTAATGGGTGGGCTTTTACTACATTTGATGTTCGCGTGAATAGGGGTGGGGGGGGGGGGGGGGGGGGGGGGGGGGTGGACGCTTGATACATACTCTAGGTATTACAGAATGTTTGGTGCCATGCAGTTCAACGAGTCTTGTGGCGTGTCCAGTTTTGTACTAGAACTACAGTCAGTTCAGCAAGGCCTAAACTTGCAATGCCCAACAGCTTACTATTTAACCACCAAGCAATACCACCAAGCATACAGTCAAACCATAGTCTCATTCCCAGACCCCAAATGCGAACGTGCGTGCGCGTTCAGGGTCTGGGAACGAGACTAGTCAAACCATAGTTCACTGTTTTCTATCTAGCTATAGAGTGTGCATACAAGAATTGTAGCTACTCTATTCTAAGACCTGCATGCCTCTCATAATCATTTGCAATACTAGTGCAACATTCATCCAAATAACCATCAATGTACAAAAGTTGAGCTATGAAATCCATTATAGTGTAACTTAATAACTTCACAGAATTTCTGATCATCATTGGATAAGAAAACAAATCTCACCGAAGTTGACTGTTGGGTTGTTTTGGCTTTCCCTGTCATCAACCAGAGCAGACACCAAGATGGTGTACCGAACACCAGCAGCTACTGAGAGGGTGAATGATGTGGTGTTAGCTGGCAGCAACTCACTGCAACTGCCGTCACCATCGATATCAGTTGAGGTACAGCTGATGTTGTAGCATGTCACTGGGGAGAGTGGGGGCTGCACACAGGGCAGAAGAATGATTCGGCAGTTAAAACATGCTCTGTACATAATTGTTCTATGTTCTATATATAAATCTATGCATCCTAAGATAAGTAAAGTTCATAGTCAAGTTGGAGAATTCAAATTGCTTCAAAGATGCAGGCATGTGTGAAAATGGACTCAGTAGCTAGATGTATATGGAAGTTTGACAATTGAGGAGGTATACTAACCAGATTTTGGATTGTGCCAGTCTAGTCAATGCTGTTGTGTTGGAGATTAGTATAATAATCTGATGTATCATGTCAGGTCCATGGCATTAGTATTATGTAATGGAGCAGTAGCAAAAAGTATTGCAGCTAGGCCAAGGCTGGATGTTTTGAGATCACAATTAGGACTGACTGGTAGCTATTACTGTTCTTGAAATCACACTGCGATGTTCAGCTCAGTGCATGCTTGCAGCATGGCAAAACTGTTTACCATTGCCACCACCTCTAGCCATAGGTGATAGTCTAAAATAGAAACCATGCACTTATGTACCTCCCAGTTGATGGTGACATTCCTCATTTGGCTTTCACACAGATCAACATCCGTCATTAACACATTCAAATTTCTGGGAGGATTAATCACTGTAAGAAAAGAAACACCATCGTGGATAATGTAGACAAGAAATTTCAAGTTACTAATGATAAAATTAACCAGAATATATGTCCTGGAGATATTTAACGATCAAAACCAATAAGTCACATGTAGTTCAGATAACCTAGCCTTGCATCAATACACGTATTTGGAATGATCAAATGAATTTTAGCAATTTTTCTGTAGATATATAGCTATAGTACAGGCAAACACTTTGCCACTGACAATTTGCATTCATTCATTTTGGTCGGGCGAAGCAGGACATTCATTGACTTCTTTTTTAGTAGAGAGCCCATTCCAATTTTTTAAAGCCCACTAATTATGGATGGGACAGTTGCAATGTATGTTTCTCCGTACCTGTGCAGTCTATCACATCCAAAGTAGTGTTGTAATTCTGTTCCTGGCCGGATGGTTCTCTTATAGGGGTACAGTTACCATTAAAGGGGTTTCTCATGTCCGCTCCAGGTGGAGGTGAAATAAAGCATCCAATCTGAGTGTCAGTGTTGTTGGTCACATTAAGACTGGCATTGAAACTCAATCGAGAAGTGAAGGTTCCAGAGGGGCAATCATCAGCAATCACTTTCAGATAGACTGGAGGCCCTCGACCTGCTACAGGAGTATCCCTACCGTTGCTCAATGCAGTGGCTCCGCAAAAATATACATCGCCATTCCACCAGTGCATAGTTTCACCACAATCAGCTGTGCAGCTGCAAACAACTTCTTCCCCATCACATACAGGAGACTGTGGCATGCAACTGAAGTTTACTAGACCATTGGCCATGCTGTCACCTGTGAATATAGAATCACGGTAGTTTAAATAATGACATAGCTAGCTTATCGTTGTATGTTGAAGAAATGGGGCTTGCAACCTCCAGGTCCATTTAACAAAGTAATTATGTCTAATACATAATTGTCTATAGAACTATAGGTGTCCTTAGCCCTTTGGCTATTCTCTGGGATTTTGCCTTACTCAACGCACAGGTGAAAGTGGCGTGTTTCAGATCATATATCTGATGCACATCGATTTGAATGAGTAGCTTACAATTGCAATGATAGTATAATTATAGCTATACCTGCAAGTAAGCAAGGTGAGAGCAGTAGAATGTAAACTTGAAGGTCCATCAATCTGTAATGTCAAGAAACATATGCAGTCAAAACTAGGCATAATATATCTACGTAGATCTGACATCCATTATAGTTGTCCATAAGGCAATGGAACAATACAGCTCATGCTAAGTTGCAATCTGCAGATATTAAGCCACCGCCTGCCCTTCGTCACTTTTGTCAATCCAACAACACAAACTCGAATCCATTTTGCCTCACAAAGCACAACTATACAATTGTCGACACATGAATGTCATAACTAAAGTTCCAATATTGCAATGAATGTTTGCTATAATTATAAAACATCATCATGTTTGTACTCCACCCAGGTGGCGCCAACAAACATGCTGCAATGCTGTTCGTGGATTCAGGTATCCAATAAATATTGCAATGGGTTTATGCATAGCTGCAGCACCAGGTCAATGATTAATTATTATTGGTGTCCAACTTGCAGAATTGCAACAGGATTACTTTATGATATAGCTGATAATCTTATCTAGGTCTATACTTGACTTGACAAATTTATTCCGCATTGGAGTGGGGCGTAAGTTCCTTCTTCCATGGACTCACTAACACATTCACGGTCTTCAAGCTAATACTGTACAAATAGCTAGGTGCAGCCCCGCCCCCCGCAATTCCACTCACACTTTTGCGGATAGTAGTTCCTCTTGTGCAGTCAAAGCATGAACAACTGTAGTAGATTCTCCTACAATCCACGGACTATACAGTAGAGGACTAGACTACGTGACCTAACACACTCGGGAATGCTAACCAGACTGGGAGCCCTACCCACCATGAACACGCAAAGGTTCAAAGGTCAACGTTCAAACGATGAGGTCGGCATTCATGAATGGATTTTCCTCTGAAAACCCCTGTGGTCAGTCCTCAGGACGTCCAAATAATGGTTCAAAAGATGTTGCCAATGAGAGAGCAAAAACATGTAATAAACAATAATTTATTTTTGTATAGAAAAAAATATATACAGAAATACAAAGGTAGAGGCAATATGCGTTACAAAACAAAACAAACTGACAAACAAACACCAAAAAACAGACAGTGAGTTGACAAAACAAACTGTAATAAAAAATTTTTTAAAAATAAAAAATAAATTAGGTAAGGTTATTAAACAGTCTATATTTTGTACAGTCATTATTATATATAGTCACACATTATGACTTGGAATCAGTCAGACTGATAACTACCGCATCTACACATCGTGTATTACCCTCTGTGCTACCATTGCTCTCATCACTGGAGTAGTAGCTTTCAGCAGTGGTATTATGTTTGCTGCTGTGTGCAATATTCTATACACACAGAAATGGAAAGAATCCAGAAAGAAACACAAAGACTCAAATCACACTGTTGCCACATTTCCTCAGAGTCAGCAACAACAGCGATATGAGAGCCCAGAGTATGAAGAAATCCCCACGACACAAAGTGGTTCCTCAGATATTATGGAGCTAGCTACAGCAGAACACTGCATATATATGCTCACAGCCAAGGGGTCAGCAGTTATACTAGCTAACTGGTTTACTGAGGAGTAATTTGGTCATTTTCAACTTTAATATGCAACCTTTGACATCTAGAGTAATTTAGTATTACATCATGCAATGAATAAACTTTTGTTGTGATGTCCCAGATTGTGCATGGGTACAAACTGCAACTCAAAGTAGACCTGCCTGCCTGGGAGGATATTGGTAGCCGCCATGGGCATTATATATGCATGGAGAATAATAACCAGCTGGAGCTCAAAAACATTGAATCCTCTTCTTTTTGTCAATTTGGTTCAGCTGTATTCATTGATACATTTTCAATTATCAATCCATGCAGGCCACTGTAGCTACCACTTTTTGGGGTGGTGAGCATGCGTGCAATGGAGAATATAATATGTCGGAGTAATTGAGTAGCAGTACATTGTCTCAGTATTTAGGTTGACAAGATGTGTCTTTAGATCTGGTAGTGACATCATGGGTCACTATAGTCAGTATCATCAGATGTTTGCTATGGAACACAAAAGGCTAATGCACTCAACTTTGAGTATTCATAAGTACCTCATAATTATTGTAGTACATTCTCTTATGTGAAAAGCAGCAGGGCAATACAACAATGAGCATGCAGGAATTGACATCAGTCGGATTAGCTATGCTATTGTGCATTTGTGAGAGACCAGCCAGGTGAAACATTCCTACAGTTCATGAGTATATTATCTCCTGCCAGGTTATCGACGTTATCACCATTGATCGCTCTCTCCTCCTGTCCAAGAGAGTGTATACAGCCCTGGAGTTCTAGTTGTATATGTACATGTACTGCTGCAGTACTGATAGCATCGTTTCCACGTGGCCTCCATGGGAATGAGGCTACAGTACTGACTGAAGACAGCGAAGAGCTCCAATCCCTGTTTGGCATAGCAGGAAATTAAAGCAGTATCCATAGAAACGTGCTTTCTGCATCTCCTTAATTTAACTAGCTCCGCCATGCATATCAACAAACCAAAATCTCACCGAAGGCGACTGTTGGATTGTTTTGGCTTTCCCTGTCATCAATCAGAGCAGACACCATGATGGTGTTCTGAACACAAGCAGTTACTGAGAGGGTGAATGATGTCCTGTTATCTGACAATGACTGCAACTGCCGTCACCATTAGTTGAGGTACAGCTGACGTTGTAGCATGTCACTGGGGAGAGTGGGGGCTGGGCAGAACATGATTAGGCTGTTTTCAATTCATGGTCTGTAGATAATTGTTCTATATTAAATCTTTGCATGCTTAGACAAGTAAAGTTCATAGTCAAGTTGGAGAATTGAAATTGCTTCATGCATGTGTGAAAATGGACTCAGTAGATGTCTCTGGAAGTTTGACACTTCAGATGATGAACACTTGAGGTTCTAATCGGATTTTGGATTATGCCAGTCTCAATGCTTCATCCAGCAGACATTGAGCAAGGGTACAGCATGAGGCAATGAAACACCTATTACATTCTGCTTCCCAAGGGGGGAAGCAAAAACAGTAGTCAAAACAAACAAAGCAAAATACAAGAAGATACATACCAAATTACACAACTCACTAAAAGCTCATGCACAACAGGAAGTAACCCTCTGTCTCCTTAGAAACAAGGGAGGAGCCCTATAACACCTGGTCTGCAGTGCTATATGTGGCTAATTGTAATCATTGCGTGGGTGTAGGTGCATGTTGTGTATTACTTAGACATGCTTTTACAGCTCAAATTACCAGTACATGTGCTCAATCAAAACAATGAAGGTAAGTGTTTCCTCCTCCTGGGATGTGGGAGCACAAGGTGTGACAACCTACAACTGGGAACCCGACCCACTTTCTTGTAGTTGTAGCTAGCTAACTGCGATGACTGTGCATTTGGCAACACACTGGTTTTGCTGTCCCCCCCCCCCCCCCCCCCCCCCCCCCCCCCCTCAGTCGAAAACTTCACATATTTTACGCCCTGGAATGTCTGCAAGGTTGTGACTGAAGGCTGTTGTGTTAGAGATTACTATCTGGTGTCTGTGCTCATTAACATCTTCCAGGATAGCTTGGATAGCACCCTGGGTGCTGTGGTTGGTAGGTAACTATGGAACAAAAAAGCTAATGCACTCAAACTTGAGGTGTTGTCTAGCAAAGTATCTCATATAGCACATTCTTTTGTATAATTATATGAAAATTCGGGAAATCCAACAATGTCAATTAATTAGTACACAGGAAGATATCAGTTGCCAGATTATCTATGCTCAGAACCATTGCTTGCTTATGAAGAAGAGACCACTATAGAACCCTTACAGTAACTGTGTTATGTTCTTACATATACAGTTCATCCTGCCAGCCAATGCCTAGGTTATCACGTACCATCAACACTACGAATAATAGCAGCACTGTCCTTAAGGGAGTGTGATGCAGCTTGGGTTGAGTGAATTTTCACTGTTGTATATGTATATACACCAACTACTGCAGCACTGACTGAAGAGTTCCAATCCTTACCCAACCTAGCGGTAAGTTGTTGCAATTCAGATACTTATTCATCTTAGGAATGGTCAATTACAGACATCCATTGTTCCCACAACTGGCAAAAACTGCGGATAAAATGCAATAATTACGTATGTAGACTAAGTACTATGTACTCATTTCAATACTAGTATGATACTATAATATAACTGCTGTTACTTCAGCTAGTGAACATTATGTTTAGAACTGACAGTTTGCATGTCCATTGCAGAATTGGGTGGGTTGCTAATTCTATTTTTCTTCTTGCGACTGTGGACACAATAGATGATGACGATGGTGGTGATGATAACTATTGCAACAACTAGTACTCCAGCTGGGACCCCAGCAGCAATTGCAGGAATGTTGATAGTGGTCTCTACAGTGTAAGATATATGCAATGGTTAGAAATGCTTTCTCATGATACCCATGATACGAATACCCAAGTCAAATTGAAGTCTTTCATCTTGCCAGTACGGCCTACACCCACCATGCCAGTATAAGCAGTTTCAACAGCTGATTTGTACCATTGCCTATTTTCAGCAGGGAGTATCATTTTAGTGCAACGCTGGAGTAAAGCAGTTAGAGGAGGGGGGAGGGGGGGAGGGGGGAGGGGGAGGGGGAGGGAGGAGGGGGGAAATCATGTACATGTAGTTTTCCACTGGGAAGAGTGGGGGGCTGCACACAGTGCAAAAGATAATCAAGTTGCTTTTATATAAAACAAGTAAGCTTTATAGTCATGGGGGGCCGGGGGGGGGGGGGGGGGGGGGGGGGGGGGGGGGGGGGCATGACTGTGTGGCCTAGTGGTTAAAGCACTCGACTGTGGTGTGAGAGGCCACAGGTTCGAGTCCCACCAGTTGCACCTAGGAAGGGTTTTTCTCCAGGTTCTCTGGTTTCCCTTCCCAGGAGAGGCTCTAAACAAGCCGTTAGTGCTTTCTGCTAATCCTGCCCATCTGGGAAAAATGTTCCTAAAGAAAAAGAAAAAAAAAAGTGGGGGGGGCATCAATGTCAATGTATAAAGTTGTGCATGAAATGTGACACAGTATAATTAATGTATAAAGTTGTGCATGAAATGTGACACAGTATAATGTACTGAGTCTGCTCACATTTTGGATGATCAGACATTAACAATGCTGTTAATGTTGCATTGGAGACCTATATTTTGTTGTCCGTGTGATATCGTATCTTGCATAGAAATGTTGAGTTTGGTGTATATATGCATGCAGTATAGCTATGGCAAATCGTTTTGCCATGGTTACCTGGAGGTGAGAATGACCTAAGTGATAATTGGTTGGAAGTAGCTACATACCTCCCAGGTAAAGGTGACATTCCTCATTTGGCTTTCACAATCGTTGTTTTCTGTCACATTGTTTTCTGTCATCAAATTCCTGGGTGGATTTGGCACTGCAAGATAAATGAACAACAGTAGCTTTCAGAATTGTCATGCATGAATGTTATAGCAATTAATTGATGTCTGATTAGTTCTCTATCATGGAAGATATAGCTAGAGGTATTTGCAAGTTATGAAATATCCATAGTGAAAGTGAACCATCAAAATTGCATGCTATTAGAGTAAACCAACGATTGAGTCTGTGCATCATATTGATCTCCGGCCTTTTCCTACATATAGTTGAGAAATTGTCTACCTGGCCTCTATAGCCTAAATGCGCATGTGGACTAACTGATCAAATAATGTGAACCATGTTTGTATAGATGGCACAGGTAAGTATAGTCACATGACAACTTGCATCCATTCATTCAGGTTGGGTCCATGATGACGTGATAAAACCCTTCCAGAAATGTTAACCCATTCCAATAAACAATAGATCACTGTACAATGTAGCCTTGTTCCCTGGTGTTCAGAAGGGGGAGGGAAGCTAGCTTCTGAGCACCTGGAACGAGACTATGCACAATAAATGTATAGCTATAATTACAGGGAAACTGTGTTTCTCCATACCTGTGCAGTTTGTCACACTCAATGTAGTGTTGTAATTCCGTTCCGGGCCCAATGGTTCTCGTATAGGGGTACAGTTACCATTAAAGACGAGTTCTCCGAAAGGAATTGAAACAAAGCATCCAATCCGAGTGTCAGTGTTGTTGGTCACATCAAGACTGGCATTGAAACTCAATTGAGAAGTGAAGGTTCCAGAGGGGCAATCATTAGTCACTGAGACTGGAAGATCTGAACCAGGTGCGGTAGTATTCCTACTGCTGTTCAATGCAGTGGCTATATGCAAAAAATATACACCGCCATTCCACCAGTGTGTAGTTTCACCACAATCAGCTGTGCAGCTGCAAACAACTTCTTCCCCATCACATACAGGAGACCATGGCATGCAGCTGAAGTTTGCTAGACCATATTGGCCAAGCTGTCACCTGTGATAATAGAATCACGGTAGCTTAAAAGAATGATAGCATCATGTGGTATGCATATGCCACGGCTTCATCCACTTCATGTTTCATAAGACTTGCACCATAATGACAGTAGCTTATCGTTGTTGGTTGAAGAAATGGGGCTTGCAACCTCCAGGCCCATTAAACAAAGTATTAAGATTATATACACATAGTTATATAAGTCTATAGGTGTCTTAGCCATTAGGCTATTCTGCTGGTCGAGGAGAAAGGCTAGTAGAGGGGAATTCGAGGCTCTGGGATTTACCTTACTCAACCCATGCACTGGTGAAAGTATAGTGTGTACCATATTATGTTATACCTGATGCACATACATCGATTTGAATGAATAGTCTGCATGAAGGTAATGTCTATACCTGCAACTTTCTGGAAGGGCAAAGGGCAAATTCCTTTTTTTCAAGGCGAACCACCCTTCAACAGAAAAACCAAGGGCTTTAGTGGGATTCGAACTCAGGACAGAGCCTGAGTTGTGCACTGGAGACTCACTCCACCAGTACACCACTGTGCATGTATTTGCATGGCATGCAACACAGCTATCTTGAGAGGCACTAGGTTGCTTATGGATGACAAACTGCCTCAGCAGTATATGCCACGCTGGTGCAAGAGAGTTGCAAGCTCGAATTGCTGCATTCCAGGTTGCACTGTTGATGCATGTGTCATGAATCACTCATACTCATGGGATGCAATATGTGAGCTAGCATTTTGGTAGTGCATTTCCACAGAAGCGGCACAGCAATACACTCCCACTGTGCATGGCCCACTACCATCAGAGAATACAAAACTATGCGATGAGAATGATAACCTCTGCTAAACCTACAACGCCGAGTGTTCAACTCAGAGCTCAGCTGTTATGGATGCCCCTTCAGGATAGGAGGAAACTACAGATTGTCACCAAAGTCCACAGTTGTCTACATGGTGAAGAAACTGAAATGCAAAAATTAGGGAAACCAGGGGTGCTGACAACTTGCAATTACAATGCCCCCATACGAGCTACATACGAGCATCAACAGTGCAACCTGGCCATGGAAATGCAACAATTTGAGCTTGCAACTCTCTTGCACCAGCATGGCTTATACTGCTGAGGCAGTTTGTCATCCATAAGCAACCTAGTGCCTCTCAGAATAGCTACTACCCAAACTCACACCCATCCTCTCCTGAAACTCACACCTGTCAGCATGTTCTCTGACCTATGCACATGCTTAAGGTAGGGTAGAGCGATCTCCGAAACCAAGTTGATGGATAAATGGGCAGCATCAAAGCGTACACAAGTTTCAGCAATACTTTGCATCAAACTGCTCCCTCTGCTTGAAAACGCCCTAAACTCAATTTTAAGGCCCTCTACTAAACTGAAAATTTGAACCCTCTCCAAGGCCCCACCCACACTCTGACCCCATCATCAATACACACACAAAACAGGCCAAAAAACTACGCATGGATTTACCACCTGCTCTCCTCACTTGCAGGCTACAGCCCAAAACTCACTTCCGCCCTCAAAAACAGAGGTTTGGCTACCCTAGGCTTTCAAAAAAAAATCCACGCACACCAACTAAAACCGACTCAAGCCAAGGGCACTCTTTAAAAATGTCAACCTACCCCTTGCAAAACTAGGGATGCTTTTCCACGCTCACCTCTCAGTTTTGGCCACACATCTACTCGATCCCTCTCACCTGCCCGGTCCAGCTACCAAACCAGCCAAATTTGCCCTAACACGAAAATGGGCGGGGCCTGTAATGCCGATAGGTCAACTCTCTAGAGTACCTTGGCTGGGGAGCTGTCGGATGCTGTTCACTTTCCAGGCTGTTCTTCGGCCACTTCAGCAGCCCCACAAACATTCTGCTCACTCAACCTTGCTATTCACACTCAGATAGCCCATCACTACATTCTAGAATAGCTCCTTACACAAAAAAATAAATAAATAAAAAAGTGTTGTAACAAATCTTCAAAGTACCGCACGGCCTCATCACAGTACCGATTTTTGAAACTTGAAAGGGCCGCTAGCCGCATCAAAGAGAGAAGCCCCCTTGTTTATTCCGGTTGCCGCCATGGGAAAACGTATTATATACAAACGTACGCGAGTGACGTCATCTCATTAATTATTCATGAGCAAAATTGCGCGATTTCGAAGTTTGCTCTTGCACAACTCACAACACGCGCTGCATTTGTCTTTCATCCATCTCTTTGTGCCATGATTGTCTTTGATCTGGTTGAAACCCGCACACCATGTACACAAAACTACCCGTGGTTGAAAGCACGCACAGCACAAAAACTACCGACAGAAACGGCTCGTTTCGGCATATTTTGCAGCATTTTTAACAGGCTATCCGGCGATACATATATCGGCCTGGTTGCATGGGGCGAAACAAAATGTAACCACTCATACAGGGGCGGAGATATGGGGGGGGGGGGGGGGGGGGGACAGCAAAACCAGTGTGTTGCCAAATTGAGAGCGATCTCCGAAACCAAGTTGATGGATAAATGGGCAGCATCAAAGCGTACACAAGTTTCAGCAATACTTTGCATCAAACTGCTCCCTCTGCTTGAAAACGCCCTAAACTCAATTTTAAGGCCCTCTACTAAACTGAAAATTTGAACCCTCTCCAAGGCCCCACCCACACTCTGACCCCATCATCAATACACACATAAAACAGGCCAAAAAACTACGCATGGATTTACCACCTGCTCTCCTCACTTGCAGGCTACAGCCCAAAACTCACTTCCGCCCTCAAAAACAGAGGTTTGGCTACCCTAGGCTTTCAAAAAAAAATCCACGCACACCAACTAAAACCGACTCAAGCCAAGGGCAGTTTCCAAAAGGTCAACCTACCCCCTGCAAAAATAGGGATGCTTTTCCACGTTCACCTCTCGGTTACCGAGTTTTGGCCACACATCTACTCCCTCTCACCAGCCCAGTCCAGCTACCAAACCAGCCAAATTCGCCCTAACACGAAAATGGGCGGGGCCTGTAATGCCGAAAGGTCAACTCTCTAGAGTACCTTGGCCAGGGAGCTGTCGGAGGCTGTTCACTTTCCAGGCTGTTCTTCGGCCACTTCAGCAGACCCACAAACATTCCTGCTCACTCCACCTAGCTATTCACACACAGATAGCCCATCGCCACATTCAATCAGCTAGAATAGCTTCTTACTTAAAAAAAAAAAAAAAAAAAAAAAAAAAAAGTGTGTTCAAACAAATCTTCAAAGTACCGCACGGCCACATCAGAGTACCGATTTGAAACTCGAAAGGGCCGCTAGCCGCATCAAAGAGAGAAGCCCCCCTTGTTTATTCCGGTTGCCGCCATGGGGATCGGAAAACGTAAACAGATGAATAACTCTAAATAACCGTTGCAAGTGACGTCATCTCATTAATTATTCATGAGCAAAATTGCGCGATTTCGCCGATGCCGTGCTTCCTACCTTAATCTGTGATTCTCTAGTCAGTCATTTCCTAACACAGGCTTCTGCTGCTGCTAATCAACATGCAGTGTCCTGATCGATATCATGAGGTGCTTCTGGTTCATCATCTTCTTGCAGTGATTCGGCTATGGCTTTGGCAGGCCTGCTACCAGTAGGTTGTTCCAGAACAGCCTTCTGTTCTTGAGGTTTAGAGAGAGTGGAATAATCATATTGAGTGGGGTTTACAAATTTCCATCATGTCTTGAGGAACCCAATTAGCTATTGGGCATCTCAGTTGCTATTTTAATTACCTCATAACACTTACTTTCCCTTCTACGATGACATACATAGACAGCCACATGTGCACATATGATGATCACTAGTAACTTTAAGAGAAGACCTCCAACGACTCCACCCACAACTCCACCAATGAGTTTACCGGTGGTCTCTATACAGGGTAGAATGCATGTTCCATGTCTGATCTCCATTGCATGCATGCACCAAAGCTTAAATTAAAGCATTGACATACACTAATGTATTTCCATACAAACTTCCCTTACAGTCTTTTGATCAATTGAAGTCACATAACGTGCACATCTCACTACACTGTTACATGTATGTTCTAGTTAAACAGCCAGTGTAATTTAAAGCTGGCATGATCAAATGCAAGGGAACAAGGGTTTCCATGAAAATGCAGCACCTACGTGTAGCTGTATGGTGATTAAACCGAAACATTGAATTCATACATGCACTACACCAAAGAAAAAGCTCAACCCTAACACCTTATTTATTGCTGGATGCTTCGACCTTCAGAACCAGGGAATTATGAGTTGAATGCTCTTGATCTTTATGGCATGCCAACTCCCTACCTATCCAGCATTCTTGGTTGTGTACCCAGTGTACTCTACCTTGTACCATGCATCGTGCTACCATGCTACTATCATGCAGGCATGGACAGTCCATGCAACTGGTAAGTCAGTTGCACTGCACGCTTTACCTGGTATTGTGGGAGGTGGTGTGGCTTCTGCTCCTGTTGTGAATGTCCCATCACATGTACATGAACCAACTACTGTTGTGTCGCCTGCAGTGTCAGTGGCACTAATCGAGTAACAGTACATGGTCTCAGCAGTCAGGTTCACAAGTTGTATCACTGGTGCCATGAATTGCATTGTGGTGTAGCTCGAAGATGATTCAGAGCACGGTCCATATGTTATTGTGAGGTTGGATGTAATATCACCGACTTGTAACCAGATAGTCGCATTGTTTTCCGATGAAGTCCTATTTACAAATTTAACTGCCACTGCAGCACAAAAGGAAATTAAATAACATCACGGTTGTATATTCCTGCATGCATGATTATATAAAAATATCACTTCCATGTGTGTTCTTAAAATTAACCATGGAGGAAATAAAATTATGTTGTAATTGTTTTGACTGCTTTGTTGTTTTGATGTGTGGTTAGTACTACAGTACATGTGTATGCTTGAGCATGTGGGAGTCATGCGTGTAGTTTAATGAGCCGTGTGGCATTCCAAATGTAGTTATATGTGTACACAATTGCATGGGTTTCTTATAACTTAACTTAAGTGGGGATTTTCATCTCCCTAATTTAACTCCGCCATGCATATCAACAAACCAAAAAGCTCACCGAAATCGACTGTTGGGTTGTTTTGGCTTTCTCTGTCATCAATCAGAGCAGACACCATGATGGTGTACCGAACACCAGCAACTACTGAGAGGGTGAATGATGTGGTGTTGGCTGGCAGCAACTCACTGCAACTGCCGTCACCATCAGTTGAGGTACAGCTGATGTTGTAGCATGTCACTGGGGAGAGTGGGGGCTGCACACAGGGCAGAAATAAAACTTTACTCCAGATCTAATAGCTTCATAGTCATATGGGAGAGTTCAATGGCAATAATTAAAAGCTGTGCACGACTCCCTGGAAGGTTGCGGGATCCATGTTATTACAGAATTTGCTGGATGCTTTGGATAATGAGCACACCCAGTTTCGACTGTATGTAAATTTACTGCCATAACTATAATCTGTTCAGTTTTTGGGTGGAGCATTTCATCCTGATATTTTATCATTAATTCATTGAGCAAGTTAATAGTGTGTTTTGAAAAACTCTACTGCATGTACCAACATCTATGATTATACTGCAGTTGTACTTACTTCCCATGATATTTTGATGTTCCGCATAGAACTGTTACACTGAGCATTTGGTTCCATCATCAGACCCAGGTTCCTGGGAGGGTTTGGTACCGGCGCTGTGTGGATTTAACCAGTGCAGAAACAATGATTGAACTAGCTATAATATATAGAATCTCATGCAGATATGTAGCTATGTGGCACTAGTATGTTAAAATTATTATGCAATGCAGGTTATGTGCATTATCATGACCTGTTTCAGTGAATTGTATGTATTCACGGCACACTATTATTACCTGACGACTCTGAGCAGTCTGTCACAAGGAGGCGGAAGAACTGCAGGGAGTTAGTCTGCAGCTGAATGCACCCAATTTCAGTGTCATTGTATTCAACACTGACATTGAGTGTCAGTTTAGATGTGAATGCAACAGTTTGGCTTGAACTACCATTGACCACCTCAGCAAGTAATCCAGCACCTGTTCTTTCATTACTGTTGCTCAGCAGGGTAACATTGCCGAATCGTGGGATGTTCCAGTGTATCCCATCATTTGGAATGATGGCTGAACAGTAGCAAACAACATTTTCCCCAACACATCCGGAAAATGTACAATTGAAGTCGACATTGGTTTGGGTTTCAACTACAGGAAGAGTAAAGAAAGTTAGTCTAAGTGTATACACATTTCCATGCGTCTCAGCATTCATTTTTCATAGCTATTATCGCATGCAGATAGACGGATGAAAGAGAATGTGCAGTCAAAGTTATTGACTTACCATACAATGACATTGCAAAAAGAATGAAAAGTTGAATGTGCAGCTCCATCTAATTTAAAAGACCAAAACATCATCAACATGTAGCTATACCAATCATTCACACAGGATTAGCTCTTCAATGAAACTCTCTTAATTTAGACTGTGAATGAGTCTCCCTCTCTCTGCTATCTCAATCACTAGATCTCTCTCTCTCTCTCTCACTCATAATATACACAAGCATCCATGACAACTCTTATATATGTAGGCCATCCAAAACTGTCACAACATGTGCCATGCTTGCATTAGCTGTAGAACGTTTAACTACTTCGCAAGTCAAGATAACCGGTCTCCACACTCACCTGGACAAATTGATTAATTAAGCACACCCCATTTGAGATGTACGTATTATGTTATAGATAATTAATTAATGTAAACGCCTAGAGTAGTTATTATAGACAGCCCATTTAAAGGTTATCCTAGATCTTATACACAGCTGTTATCATAATACTATCGTACTCTTAGACTATTGGGGTTTAGTCAGGTGTATAATATATTGAGCCATAGAAACAACTGGTAGCTATAGTTGTTCATGAAGAGATGGGCCAGGAATTTGTAACACAGGGTCAATATTAACGGGAAGCGATAGCGTATGCTTATCACTTCAAATGGTTGTTTCTAGTACCTTTTGTAGCACCTATAGCTATAGCTATTGCCATATGCACCCATTTGTGGGAAAATGATGGACTATTTGCATACAGTATCTGTGAAACTGACAAAATACTGCATCAACAGAGAAAACTGGTTAGTCCTAACAGTCCATCCTGTCACCTGCAGCCATATGGTAGAATCTCAATAAGTGCTCAATTATTATCCGAGTTATAAACACCATAGCTAGTAACTCTCAATCGAGATTGGTGTGCACAAACACCTGATCTTTACACTTGCACAATTTTTTCTTTTATACCTATAATTATAGCTAGCAGCTCTACCTCTACTTCACATTTATGTTCAACGCGGGACCATCAGCCCTTTCTCTGTAGCTACAGCATTTGTCACAATAGATACAGAGATTGATTATAGATAAGAACTACTACTTTATTCAACAAGTATAGGCTACGTCGGTGATAATGTAATCTGGTTCATGCTCAAGGCTAGTCTCGTATGGTGGCCCAGACCCTAGTGACGATTAGTGGGGCACCCCACTAATCGTCGCAGGAAGGGTCTGGGCCACGCGAGACTAGCTCAAGGCTAACGTCTCTCACTACTCTGTTTGGCGGAGCCTGTAGCATCACGTGACTGCATGCTACTCCCCACCATGATGCGGCCTTGGGGGGGAGTGATTTTAGCGAGCCACCCCTATTGGGGTTTTGCTGGGGCTCGCGATCATCCTCCAGCCTAAACCATCACATCGCTTGATGGAGGTCCTGACTAATGCACAAAAGAAAAGCGGGCAGTCCCACAAGTTGCCACTTAGGATCTCCCATAGCAGACCAGCCTTAGGTGAAATAGATGCCAACTAAGCACAATAATGGGAACTGGGGTAGGCATGGAAAAGATCTGCTGACTAGGTGGCAAGGTTGGGGTGGGTTGGGGGGACAAGAAGACACGCTGGTAGGGTAGCCACTCTATCTGTCTGCACAATAGCTGAGATTGGCGTGCGAGGTGGTCTCTGTGCATGCTCCAAGTTGTTGCCTGGCATTGCGTCATACCACCGATGCGCTGCATGCACCCCTTTGTCTAGACCCCGCCTCCCGAGCCTTCTGAAGCGGACTGGGAATGACCACGACGTTAACTACACTAAACTACATTTAGATAGCCAGTAAATATTGCAATGGGTCATGATCAGTGCATAACTGCAGCACCACGCACTGCACCAGGTCCAGTAAGCGGTTAATTGGTGTGCAACTTGCAGACTAATTGCAACTCAAGTGACCATTGAACCTATATATAGGTAAAACAATACAGGATCTTTTTACAGTTTATAGCTATGTAGCTAGCTAGCTAGCAACTGGTCTGCTTCCACGGACTGACTAAAATTGCCAGTGTATTCAAACTACCGTACAAATAGTAAGCTGCCTCGTGCGCTGGCCTTTCGTCACAAAAACCCCCATTGTCAATCAAACATGAATACCTTTTGCCCCACAAAACAAATGCGAACCACCCACAGATGTAACGATGAAATACGGTGTAGCCCCGCCTTCCCACAGTTTACTTACAGTTTTGCGGATAGCAGTTCCTCTTGTGCACTCAAGGCGTGGCAGATCCCCTACTGTGACAGTGACCTACCAGACTCTGGGGTGTTTACTCGCCTGGAGTCGAAAGTAACTAAAGCTAAGGAGCCCCACCCACCATGAATCGAGCAAAGGTTCAAAGGTTAACTTACGCTGATGCAATTGCATGCAACGAGGTTTGTTTCATGTGTTTGTATTCATGGGGATAGGATTGCTGAGGCCTGTAGTCACCAGGACGTCCAACTGAAAGGCAGGAGTGCTTCCTTCAGACTATAATGTTGTCATTTTCCCACAGCTAGGGGGCGGGACCGTACGCGCCGCGCCGGGTACGACAGGATCACGTGCACTGTCATTTTGTATGACGTAATGCAAAGTCGCTTTATATTTTATATCTGAGCAGTTATGTAAGACCATGCGGACTCAACGTAAATATCAGACCGCACTCAATATGTTTAGCATCAGAAAAGAAGTCAATAAAGCTATCGAACCCCAGCGAAAAGTATGGAATATGTTGTACCAATTGCGCACGGACTTGTCCCACCCCCGTCCTGGTCCCAGGCCTCTGCTTATTCATAGTATACATGTATACGTAAAACTGAAATGCATCAAACTGCACTGATCATGACATAAAACGGTCACTCTTCTTGTGGAATATAAGTTGCATAACGTTTGTACATGCAGGTTCTATAAGGCTGGTCAAGTTGTACACAAAAGAATACATTTTTATAGGTCTGTATACTAGGAGTTTAACAGAAGTTAAACAATGTTAACTTTGGAGCGGTATGCGCTGGTGGAATGGGTGGGGCTGTGCACGTGATTGTCACGTGACGGTCAGGTGATAAAGTCAGTTGCTTGCAGTTCCCCGCGTGGCAGGAGGGCGAGTTTGGGCTGTAGGACAAATTCTAAAAAGAAAGGAGCAAACCTCAGCGGAGGAAGCGGCAGTATGGCGGACGACGAAGACGGCGTTGGGAGACATCTAGAAGACGCGAGTAGGGAGTCGCCCTCCGGGACAGTGACAACAGCCCAGCTGCGGGCGTTGATGGACCGTAAGCAGTCCAGGCAGCCTTGCCCAGCTTTGGGTAAATGGTAGATCTGAAGGTCAGAGAGGCGATGCAATCCCAAGGTGAGCGGGGATGGCTATGGATACTGGTCGGGGGTGCAGGGTACCCGGCATGTGGCACAGAACCAGTGACACGAGCCCGCAGCTGCGCATGCGCAGGAGGTTGAATCGCCAGATTCAACTGGGCTGCTAGTAATAAGGCAGTTGGCTATTAATAAAGCATTGTTGGGCAGTAGGCAGGGGGCGGAATGCTTGAGTTAACTAGGACTTTGTCGTTACCAGTTGTAGCCTTGGTGGCCGGTTACACGTGTAGCCTTGATTGCCCGTTACAAGTGTGGCCTTGGTGGCCAGATGTTCACCTGAGTGGTGACGTTGTGGGCCTTGGTGGCCTGGTTTACATTCCATGTTTGGGCAATCATGTGTGGCCTCGGTGGCCGTTTTGCACTATTGGGTTGCCTTGGTGCTCACTTAAAGTGCTACGTTATCTATACGTAGCTTAATTAGTGCTGGCTCAGTATAGCTAGCTATGGAAAGGCCTTCTTTATAGCTATGGGTCGGAGTACCCTGATAGACATCTTAGGGCCCAGTGTGACCTTTGGGTTCATGTTGGCCTCTTGAGGTTTGGTCCGATTTTGACAACCTTGGTGGTCTGGTCTAGTTCCATTTCTACCCCTTGGGTAGAGGGACTTTTTCCTGTATATTGGGCATGGAGACCCACTGAATGGTAAGTTGAGATTGGAGTTGCTGTTGCGGGGTACCCACAGAAATAAATCGGGGGGCAAGGTCCAACGCCTTCCCATTTCGCCATTAATACTAGACAAAATCTTCCAGATTTTGAACCACAACCCAGGCAAATACGAGAACAAGCTTATGTGGGCGGCTTGCTGCCTGGGGTTCTTCGCTTCCTTCGCTCAGGAGAATTCACAGTTCAGAGCAATGAACCTTACGACCCATCGTGGCATTTGTCAGTGCGGGATGTGGCAGTGGACTCCATGGATAACCCATTGGGGCTGCAAGTGGGGATTAAGGGTTCGAAAATGGATTAATGGTGCCGCGGTATATGCCTCATGGTTGGAAGAATTGAGAAGAAGATTTGTCCCGTAAAGGCCATGCTGGCATTTTTGGCGGTTAGGGGTTTCAAAAGCGGCCCTCTCTTCTGTTTCAGAGATGGCACCCCGTTATTAAGGCAATAGTTTGTAAAGAGACTACGGGAAATCTTGTGTGCAGCGGGAGTGGATTGCACTCACTTCTCTGGCCATTCATTCCGGATTGGAGTGGCCACTGCTGCGGCGGCCAGGGGAGTAGCCGAGTCAATAATCCAGACATTGGGGAGATGGAGTAGTGACTCCTACAAGAGGTACATTCGCATTCCTAGAGCTGAACTTGCTAAAATATCTGCCCAGTTGATCCAGTAGTAAGAGTGATATAGATCACTGAGCTGTATGTATATTCAGTGCAGTTGTACTGATATGGTTTCTTCTCAGATTTTTATTGATTTGAAGTTCAGGTCATTTTGATTCAAAGATGGATAGATAAAGAGTAATCCGACCTCTTTGCTGTAGGGCAGAATTGTAGAAGGGGTTAATTGATGTGATTTGGGGAGGGATCACCATAATTATGGTGATAGTGGATGTTTGGGGGTTGTCCCCTCCATCACATCAATATCAGGAAGCAATAAGTTACATACAAGTATTGCTGCGGCTATATAGGTACGGGGAGAGCAAGCGGTTCTCCACTGGCTGTGGGGAGAGCAGCAGCTCTCCACTGGCTTCTATATGTGAGGGGAGAGCAAGAGGTTCTCCACTGGCTGCTATAGGGTGGGGAGAGCAGCAGCTCTCCACTGGCTGCTATATGCGTGAGGAGAGCAGCAGCTCTCCACTGGCTGCTATAGGTGTGGGGAGAGCAGCAGCTCTCCACTGGCGGCTATTTGTGCGGGGAGAGCAGCAGCTCTCCACTGGCTGCTATATATGTGAGGAGAACAGCAATTCTCCACTGGCTGCTATTTGTTAGGGGAGAGCAGCAGCTCTCCACGAGTGTGGGGAGAGCAAGCGGTTCTCCACTGACGGCTATATGGGCGGGGAGAGCAAGCGGCTCTCCGCTGGCTGCGATATGTACAGGGAGAGCCAAGCGGCTATCCCATGGCGGCTTTATGTGCGTGGAGAACCTAGCGACTCTCCACTAGCGCTTTGTAAGTAGTGCACAGCCCCAACACCATTACCGCAATTATAACCAATCTGTGATTGGTGATGTATGGTTATTGGAAGCGAACAGAAGTTAATAGGAGTTTAACAGAAGTTAAACAATGTTAACTTTGGAGCGGTATGCGCTGGTGGAATGGGTGGGGCTGTGCACGTGATTGTCACGTGACGGTCAGGTGATAAAGTCAGTTGCTTGCAGTTCCCCGCGTGGCAGGAGGGCGAGTTTGGGCTGTAGGACAAATTCTCCCTCCCTCCTCATCCCAATGTTAATATCACATGTTACATTCAATCTTTTGGATCTACTCTCCAAACCAGAGAAAAATATCAGGCCCCAGAAGAATGTCACCACCATTGAGTAGTGGGGAGTATGTTTTAATACCTTTGCCAGCATAGTAGTCATGCGGCAATCGGATAGGATGAGAGATTTGTTAGCTTACAGTGAAGTTATTATTAAGGCTAGTCAAGAATATGAGGACACCCCCTGGCTATCATATGATGCCCAGTTGTAGACAGGCTGCGACCCGACCACATGCGCCATGGGCCCAGCTGGATGCAGTATTGTGGACAGTGAATTTCGCGCGAGCCAGACCCAAATGCCGTGATAATGAGGGCGAGGAAAGAGATGGTGAGCGAGCCAGCAAGGTGACCAGGGAAGCGGACCCCAGCCGTAAGTGGGTAGCCAAAGAAATAGTAGGGAAGCGCTACACCCCTTATGCGAGAATGCCAGTGTGTCTGAGGTGGAATTCACGGGACGGGTGCATTTTCCGTGCCTGTCGGTTTAATCACTGCTGCTCCAAGTGTAGCAGTCGCTTTCACAGGGAGTATAACTGCATGCAGCTCAAGTAGTTGGGGGACCTGGGGGGCTTAATAGCCAAGTACCGCCGACTTTTCGTCCTGACTCCGTCAGGCATTTAGTCACGGAATGGAGTGGGCTAAGAGCCTTTGTCTAGTAGATGATGGCATATATGTGGCGCCTTCATTCGTTGAGTGCATTTTTGCTCATGATTTGATCATAGGTGACCTGCAGCATGCAGGGTTGCGGAATTTGCTCAAGTCACAGCTTGACCCAGTGCAGCTAGGGGTATGGCTTGGGTTTATTACTGATCCTCATTGAAGGATCTGTTGCTGTGCCTAGTTCGTTAAGCTCCGCAATGCTATTCGTAGTATTCCACAATTGGGTAGCTGTCCCGTTAGAGCTGTTGCTAGTGTCGTTGGCCAGATCATTGCTATGGGCCGTGCAATAGGCCCGGTAGCCAGGATCCGCACTCGAGCACTTTATCGAGTCATTGAGGAGCGTTGGTCTAGGTCAGGTCTGGTTATGCTGTCTGATGAGGCTCATGAGGAGCTTCAGTTTTGGCACCAGAACATGCATTCCCTCAATGCAATTATTGGTCAGCCCATTTTAAAAAAAAAATATTTTATTTTATTTTTTTTAATTTATTTTTTCACAGGAGATATACTCACGTGGTTTTTTCTGATGCCAGTGCTACTGGTTATGGTGGCTAGCTATGTGGTTGATCATGAATTAGACCGTGAGGTTGCCCATGGCCAGTGGTCGCTTGTGGAATCTAAGCAGAGCTCCACTTGGAGAGAGCTGAAATCTGTGGATCAAGTGCTTCGATCCTTTTCTGTAAAGTTTAGCAGGCCATAGAGTCAAATGGTTCACTAACATCCTGAATGTAGTCAGGGTTGTTCAGTCAGGTAGTTGTAGACAGCATCTACAGGATGCAGCAATGAGCATTTCCAAAGTATGCCTCGCACATAATATTAGACTGGATGTTGCATGGATCCCTAGAACCTTTAATGACAGGGCCGATTTCTTGAGCTGCATTGTTGACTAGGATGACTGGCAGTTGTGCCCATTTGTGTTTTGCCAGTTGGATGCTATGTGGGGTCCTCACACGATTGATTGATTTGCCTCGTGTTATAACACTCAGCTGGAAAGCCTTGATAGCCGGTTCTGGGTTCCTCACGGTGAAGCTGTTGATACGTTTACCAGATCCTGGTCTGGAGAGGTCAACTGGTGGGTTCCGCCACAGTCTCTAGTCTGCCGTATGTGCCTACATGCTGAGCCAGGTGGCACAAGAGGTACCTTGGTTGTCACAGCATGGAAGTCAGCACCACACTGGCTGTTGATTTGCCCTGATGGCTGCCACTTAGCACCATATATGTTCAGCGTTGGTGTGCTATCCCCTGCGATAACGTTTGGTTGCAGTGGCTCTAATATTGCCAGTGTTATGCAGCCTGTAATGTACCTCCACGTACTTTTCTGTTGAACCTAGAATGGTCAAAACTGGATTTTGTGTACGTGTGTATAATGTTGTTGTCTCGCTATTATTGGTGTGCAGCCAGAATGGTTTATGGCTAGCTGTGCATATACATGTAGCTATTATGGGCTGCATGGTTCAACCCTATTATTGTGGTAGAGATGTTGGCTTTCGTAGCTTGTACAGGTGTAGCCTCGGTGGCCTGTTCACCGGTGTGTCCTCGGGGCCTGTTCACATTAAGTGTGGCCTCGGTGGCCTGTGCATTATGTGGCCCTGTTCACAAGGGTGGCCTCAGTGGCCTGTTCACATTAAGTGTGGCCTCGGTGGCCTGTTCACATTAAGTGTGGCCTCAGCGGCCTGTTCACATTAAGCGTGGCCTTGGTGGCCTGTTCACATTAAGTGTGGCCTCGGTGGCCTGTTCACATTAAGTGGGGCCTCGGTGTCCTATGCACATTAAGTTTGGCCTCGGTGGCCTGTGCACATTAAGTGTGGCCTCGGTGGCCTGTGCACATTAATTGTGGCCTCGGTGGCCTGGCACATTAAGTGTGGCCTCGGTGGCCTGGCACATTAAGTGTGGCCTCAGTGGCCTGTGCACATTAATTGTGGCCTCGGTGGCCTGTGCACAATAAGTGTGGCCTCAGTGGCCTGGCACATTAAGTGTGGCCTCGGTGGCCTGTTTACATTAAGCGTGGCCTTGGTGGCCCGTTCACTAGGTGGCCTCGGTGGCTTGTTCACCATTATGGCCTCGTTGGCCAATGTGCCCTCAGTGGCTTGTTAACACAATTTCATAGGTGTATACTTTCCACCTTGAGGGTGGGACGGTGTTGGGGCTGAATTTAAGGGTTAGGAGGGTTGTCCCCTCCATCACATCAATATCAGGAAGCAATAAGTTACATACAAGTATTGCTGCGGCTATATAGGTACGGGGAGAGCAAGCGGTTCTCCACTGGCTGTGGGGAGAGCAGCAGCTCTCCACTGGCTTCTATATGTGAGGGGAGAGCAAGAGGTTCTCCACTGGCTGCTATAGGGTGGGGAGAGCAGCAGCTCTCCACTGGCTGCTATATGCGTGAGGAGAGCAGCAGCTCTCCACTGGCTGCTATAGGTGTGGGGAGAGCAGCAGCTCTCCACTGGCGGCTATTTGTGCGGGGAGAGCAGCAGCTCTCCACTGGCTGCTATATATGTGAGGAGAACAGCAATTCTCCACTGGCTGCTATTTGTTAGGGGAGAGCAGCAGCTCTCCACGAGTGTGGGGAGAGCAAGCGGTTCTCCACTGACGGCTATATGGGCGGGGAGAGCAAGCGGCTCTCCGCTGGCTGCGATATGTACAGGGAGAGCCAAGCGGCTATCCCATGGCGGCTTTATGTGCGTGGAGAACCTAGCGACTCTCCACTAGCGCTTTGTAAGTAGTGCACAGCCCCAACACCATTACCGCAATTATAACCAATCTGTGATTGGTGATGTATGGTTATTGGAAGCGAACAGAAGTTAATATAAGGTCTGCTTACACTAAATCTGTGATTCTTCAATCGGTGCTTCGGCAGGCTTAGTTTGAGCCTTCTGTTCTTGAGGTTTAGAGAGAGTGGCAGAATCTAATTGAGTGGGGTTTGGAAATTGTTACAAATTTGAACATCCCCATGTCTTAAGGAACCCAATTAGCTATTGGGCATCTCAGTTTATTCATTAATTACCTCATAACACTTACTTTTCCTTCTACGATGACGTACATAGACAGCCACATGTGCACATATGATGATCACTAGTAACGTTAAGAGAAGACCTCCAACGACTCCACCCACAACTCCACCAATGAGTTTACCGTTGGTCTCTATACAGGATAGAATGCACGTTCCATGTCTGATCTCCATTGCATGCATGCACAAAAGCTTAAATTAAATCATTGACATACACTAATGTATTTCCATACAAACTTCCCTTACAATCTTTTGATCAAATTGAAGTCACATAACGTGCACATCTTACACGCATGTTCTAGTTAAACAGCCAGTGTAAATTTAAAGCTGGCATGATCATGCAAATGCAAGGGAAGGGTTTCCATGAAAATGGTGATTAAACTGAAACATGCACTACACCGAAGAAAAAGCTCAACCTTAACACCTTATTTATTGATGGATGCTTCGACTTTGAGAACCAGGGAATTATCAGGCATGCCAACTCCCTACCTATCCAGCATTCTTGGTTGTGTACCCAGTGTACTGTACCTTGTACATACGTACCATGCATCATGCTACCATGCTACTATCATGCATGCAATGCAACTGGTAAGTCAGTTGCACTGCATGATTGCACACTTTACCTGGCATTGTGGGAGATGGTGTGGCTTCTCCTCGTGTTGTGAATGTCCCATCACATGAACCAACTACTGTTGTATCAATTGCAGTATCAGTGTCACTAATCGAGTAAAAGTACGTGGTCTCAGCAGTCAGGTTCACAAGCTGTATCACTGGTGCCATGAATTGCATTGTGTTGTAGCTCAAAGATGATTCAGAACACGGTCCATATGTTATTGTGAGGTTGGATGTAATATCCCTGACTTGTAACCAGATAGTCGCATTGTTTTCTGATGAAGTCCTATTTACAAATTTAACTGCCACTGCAGCACGAAAAGAAAATTAATTAACATCACGGTTGTATATTCCTGCATGATTACATATTGCACTCAAACATCACTTCCATGTGTGTTCTTAACCATGGAGGAATGAAAATGCTGTTGTAATTGTTTTTGACTGCTTTGTTGTTTTGATATGTGTGGTTAGTTTTGAGCATGTGGGAGTCATATAGTTTAATGAAATTCCAATTATATGGGATTCAACTCTAAGTGGGTTTTTTTTTTGCATCTCCTTAATTTAACTCCGCCATGCATATCAACAAACCAAAATCTTACCAAAGTCGACTGTTGGGTTGTTTTGGCTTTCCCTGTCATCAATCAGAGCAGACACCATGATGGTGTACCGAACACCAGCAGCTACTGAGAGGGTGAATGATGTGGTGTTAGCTGGCAGCAACTCACTGCAACTGCCATCACCATCACTTGAGGTACAGCTGAAGTTGTACATGTAGTTTCCCACTGGGGAACATGGGGGCTGCACACAGTGCAGAAGATAATCAAGTTGTATAACAAGTAAGCCTTATGTTGTTTGTGGGCTCCATGTGCAATCAATGTACTATATGTATAGAGTTGTCCAAGACTCGGCACAATGTAGTTGTCTCTGGAAGTTTGATATCCATGCATGCTGTTACAGAATTTGAATTGCTGTTACACAATTTGATGAACATCAAAAATTAAGTAGCTAATGAATCTGCTCACATTTTGGATGATGGATGCATCCAGATCAGACAATAAAAATGCTGTTAATGTTGTACTGGAGACCTCTATTTTGTTGTCCGTATTGTATCATACTTGGTCTAATGGCCTATATAGATATGTTGAGTTTGGTGTATGCATGCAGTATAGCTATATATGGCAACTCGTTTTGCCATGGTTACGGTACCTGGAGGTGAGAATGACCTAAGTGATTCTTGGTTGGAAGCAGCTACGTACCTCCCACATAAAGGTGACAGTCCTCATTTGGCTACCACACTCTGTCACATTGTTTTCTGTCATCAAATTCCTGGGTGGATTTGGCACTGCAAGATAAATGAACAACAGTAGCTTTCAGAATTGTCATGCACGGATGTTACAGCAATTAATTTGATGTCACAATTAGTTCTCTATCATGGAAGCTATAGCTAGAGAAGTTACGCAAATGTCCATAGTGAAAGTGAACCATCAAATTGCATGCTTTTAGAGTAAACCAACGATTGAGTCTGTCAAAACTTGTGCATCATATTGATCTCCTTAGTCCTATAGTTGAGAAATTGTCTACCCTGGCCTCTATAGCCTAAATCCACAGGTGGACTAACTGATAAAATAATGTGAACCACGCGTGTTTGTATAGAGATAACACAGGTAAGAATTAGTCACATGACAACTTGCATCCATTCATTCAGGTTGGGGCCATGATGACGTGATTAACTCTTCCAGCAATGTTCACCTATTCCAATAAACAATAAATCACTGTACACTGTAGCCTTGTTCCCTGGTGTTCGGAAGGGGGAGGGAAGCTAGCTTCCGAGCATATGGAACGAGACTATGCAAAATGTATAATTACAGGGAAACTGGGTATCTCCATACCTGTACAGTTTGTCACACTCAATGTAGTGTTGTAATTCCGTTCCGGGCCCAATGGTTCTCGTATAGGGGTACAGTTACCATTAAAGACGTGTCCCCCCTCACGAATTGAAACAAAGCATCCAATCGGAGTGTCAGTGTTGTTGGTCACAACTGCATCAAGACTGGCATTGAAACTCAATCGAGAAGTGAAGGTTCCAGAAGGGCAATCATTAGTCACTTCCAGATAGGCTGGAGGCTCTGATCCTGGTATGGTAGTATTCCTACTGATGTCCAATGCAGTGACTGTGCAAAAATATACGCCACCATTCCACCAGTGTATATTATTACCACAATCAGCTGTGCAGCTGCAAACAACGTCTTCCCCATCACATACAGGAGACCGTGGCATGCAGCTGAAGTTTGCTAAGCCATTGGCCATGCTGTCACCTGTGAATGAATAGAGTCATGCATGCATGTGGTATAGCCTCATCCACAACAACTTTCATTGAGTTCATTGGCTCTGCCTATTACTCATGCACTTCTACTACATGTAGCTGTTCAAACTAACATCCATGTATATAGCCTCCAACAATGCACTGTGGTACAGTCAGTTATTAACTTCTGCATGAAACTATTATTAGCTGATAGCTACACATGGATGATTTGAAGGTTATAGCTGGCTACCTGCAAGTAAACCAAGTGAGAGTAGCAGAATGGTGTAAATGTGAAGATCCATTGATCTGTGGTATCAAGAAGCCAGTCTTGTAAGATTAGCATATAATTTTGGTACTGTAAAACATGCAGTGACCCCAGATCGATGACCTGCCATGCATGGCCGGCAAGCCACAACCCAAAAGATGTATTGTGATATGGATATGCCAATATTGAATAGATTATAGCTAGACATCTGCATGCCTCTGACATCTATTGCAGATAAATCTCTAGAGTCATGATTAAGTAGAATGTAACTACACTGGAATGGTACTAGCTGGGTGTCTAAACTTGGCACATGTACATGACATTATATGTTCTGTGGCTCTGGAATGGGTATACACAGCTGAGCTGTATCATACTATTGTCCTCCATTGTTTTAGTAATGCAGGTGTATAATACATTGAGTAAATTTCAGGTTGCTTTCTCTGTCCAAACTCGGAATGTAAAACTTCAAAGTATCACGTGACTGGAATCCACCAATAGAATCCAAGTTGTCATGTGACAACTTGGATTCTATTGGTGGATTCAAGTCACGTAATACTTTTGCAGTTTTGCATTCCGAATTTTTTGGACAACCAACCTGAAATAATTTAAGGTAGAAGCACTGCAAAAGCCGTCATGAGCTCCCATAAGCCCACAAGAATGTATGGGGAAATTAAGGCGTTAACCTTAAATAGGGTTTTGCTTCCTTATGGTTGGAAAAGAGTTAATACGCAATTGTCCACCTGGCAGAAGAGATGGGAATTTTGTCACATGCAAGACGGTACGGAAGCGATAGCCTGACAATGCATGTGCTTATCACTTCAAATGGCTGCTCAGTCAACGAAGTGGTTTAATTAACTCTTGTTTTTATTTCATGCAATACTGTAAAAGAATTCTGTAGGAGTTGGTTCATGAGTAGTAACCCCATGTCTCCACTTAGTATCAACTGTATTCTTTGTATCGGCATGGGGAAAGTAGTTACCCAAGCTGTAGTGGCGAAAATCTAATAATAAATGTTGGAATGTGAGCCATGTGAGCCACTGCCTACTATACAATGTACACTATGTAGCTGAAGAAGTTTCTGAAAAATTCATGAAACAGATCATTGTATTGTATTAGATCTGAGAATTACTTCACATTTATAGTCAATCATTATAGCTATTTGTGATTGAGTGTGATTCAGGCTGCATGTTGGTGTAAAGGAATTTCCAATGTTGTTTTAGTTATCTAAAACTGAAATAGTTTAGTCTTTGGTTTTAATTAGGTAGAAGTCGCATTGTTTAGTTTAGTTTTAGTTTTAATTACTAAATCTCAAAAGGGTTAGTAAAGGCTCTTTTAGTTTTAGTAACCACCATTTTTGGGTGATTTTCATTGTAGTTTAGTTGTAGTTCTAATTAACAGGCTGAGACAGTCCTCATTTTAGTTTTAGTTTTAATTACTAAAGTGAAATATGCCAAACTAAAAGGCAATATAGTTTTAGTTAAAACAACATTGAGGAATTTCTAGCACCCTTTGTACACATTTAGTATGGCCACACCCATTATTAACAGTGAAACAGTTAATTATAATATACAACAGTGAAGCGTTATTCCTAACAATCCAGCCATGCAGTCTGACACCTGCAACATGGTAAAGATCGATTAAGTGCTCAATAATGATTGGGTGATAAAGCACTAATTAATGGTCAGTGCACAAATACTATTCTTGCCTTCATGCCCTATACAGTATATAGCTCTACTCTACCTTCGCGATTGTCACAAAGCGGAACCAGCCTTTTCTCTGTACATTATAATTATTTGATAAGTATAGATAGCTAGCCAATTAAGTAACAAGAGCTATATGCGCCGGTAATATGTAGTCTGGTTCATGCTCAAGGCTGACGTTCAACTCACGCAAGAGGAGTTTGTCCGGTCTCACGCTGGTTTTATATATAACTGTCCAGTGTCGGGCGTAACCCAAGCACTTTGTCGGAAACAAAAGCGGTCTATAGTTGCGGGGGGGAGCTGGATGGTATGTATGCACGCGTCACGCGTGAAACCACACATTCGTAGTAGGAGCATTCTTTCAAGCGTAGTGCTTGTTTCATCTGCAAGGTGGAGTTCTAATCAGTGAACTGACTGCATGTACTGGACTGGACTAATACAAGAGAAAGGCGAAACCATTTTCGTGCCTAAATGGTGAAAATCAAGCGAAACAGGAAGCCACACCCGTAAACGTTAAAAAAACAAACAAGTGCAGGTGGTGCTGCCAGGCACTTCCACAGTTCCACTATAACCGCTGCAAGTGTTGCCATGCACTGCTTTCACAATTGCTATTATGCTAACGTAGGGCGGGGTAATCGCGGGCCACGGGTAGTTCGGGCCACTTCAACTTCAGGTCAACGGTAACTAAAAACGGACAGACTTTAGGCAAACTTCTGGCCATGTATATCCAGGGACTCAACCTGCCTACAACTCACTAGAAGCAAGAATCCAATGGATGTTTCTTTTCCTGTTGCAACGTTGAAGTGGCCCGACTACCCCGCCCTACCTTACTGTGCTGCCGCCGCATGCATGCTGCATTGCACAGCAGGTGCAGCCATATGCAGATGGTGCCAATACTTGCACTACTGCAGTGCTACTGCTGTACATGTGCTTCCATGCACTTGGAAGCCATGCAGACACTTTGCGTGAGCTCTCCTATTCGCAGAACACAGTTTTCGTGATACGCGCAATATACGCAGTGTTCAATCGCAACTGCAATCGACTGTACATGTACGTACTGTACGCCCACAAAATAAAGCATAGCCAACAGTTGTTAATTTCATCAAATTATTGTATATGTGATGGGAAATAAGCTAATTCCCAATGCTTTATGTTGTACCAAACCCAACAGGCCTTGTTCCATACCCAACAGATCCTGTTGGGTTCTCACGACGGTTAAGGCAGTCCCCAGTAACAAGAAAGCGGAAGTAGCGGCGTGCCCCGCACGCCGCAGTTATAATTCAATTATGTCAAGAACTAATCTGGTTTACGTACCGCATCCTACTTGTGCTATGTAAACGTTGAAACTCGGCCATCAAGACCCGATGTTTTTGTGCGTCGTGGAGCTCTCTGAAGTGGACAACAGTACAGGTAAGCTACGTGTGTAAGGACACGTTCCCATCTTTTAGTCTTCTAGGCGTTGACGTCTCTTGTGCATCTGAAAGGTTCGTGTTACTGTCTCACCTGTGGCCCCGCGAGACTACCTGTGTGTATGCCTGGATCGATCTGGATGTGGAGTCCCAAACCGGAGAGGGAAGCTTGAATGAAGATGCACAGTTGGAAAAATAGTTATATGATGCTATAAAGCGCTAGCTATGTAATGTTAGCTAAATTGGTTGGCCGCACTCACGTGAGGATATTTTAATGAAATTCATCAATCGCGACCGCACAATTAGTGCTCACTAGCCGCATGGCTACCTAGAGAATGATGGTGCCGAACGCCTCGCTGTTTACGGAAAGTCAGATGGCAAGCCTGGCGGCCATGACTCGGAGAGAGTATCGCAGATTAGTTATACTAACGTGTTGTGCCTAGGGACAGAGACCACTGTTGCTGTAACTCGAGAGGTGAGCTCTGATAGTGGAGAGGACCCGTGTTTTGGGTCGTAAAAACACCTATAATTGCTTGTAGGAGTTCTATGTTGTGGCTGGGGCGGTGTCCCTACCCAGATTCAGGTAGCTCACATGAATAGCTTTCGATCAATATCCGTTATCAGGGGGAAGAAGGGCGTTTGACTTTCCGTAAGTAGCAAAATAGTCGTTAAGGCGTTCGTGTTTGTGGCAATGTTTACGTGTGGGTGGTTCGGTTTCCATGGAAACCAATTATTGGAAAACAATCAACATCCTGTTTACATTTGACTAAGCACAGTTTCATTTGGTATAATCAACAAATATTATAGCAATGCATGCTCAAAAGTACAGAGGTAAAGCAAAAAGTTGAGCCAAAATCAAATTTGGGCCAGCCTTAACCATCCTGAGTTATTCAAACCAGCCATTGTACAACCATTGTAAAAGTGTTGTGTAAAAGGTGCTAATAACCAATCGTAGGTGCAAACAAGATGCAGTATCGTATATCTGTTGGGATATTAAAATACAACTGTACTGAAACTTTCCCTATGCTTTGAAAAGCATTGGGAATTAGGATTTACAACTGTTGTAATTGGAAGATTTTTCCTTGTGGTACAGAAGCGTTCCGTGCATCTTGGCTAAGCGTTGAGCTCACGATGTTGTTCAATATTGCTGTCCCGAGAAGTGCAAGAGGATGTAATGGTAATAATATTATCAGCTGCAAATGAATGCGGCGCACGATGGACGCTGTTAATATTCCTTCCTATTGATATCCCTATAGGTCTGGTGTTGATGCATGAGCAGTAGCATCACTGGAAGACATGTTTGTCCGGCGGAGGAAGTCACGTTCATATGCAGTGCTCAAGGATATGCAATCTTCTGGGGGCATGAAGCATTTGTGGAAATCACTATGCATTACGAAAGTCCACCTACCAGGGGGCAGTTTAGAGCAGAAGTTGTGCAGTATGACAGCACCCAAGATTGCTTGATTTCGTCCCTGAAGTTTCGGGCAGCTGCCTCGTTCAATGGGAGCAGAGTTATGTGCACAAATAGGGACCGGAGTATAAGTCAAACACTTTCAACGCATCTCATGAGTATGTTGATCTATATGAATTAATGAGTATCCATTTAGAGCCTGATCACAACCATTGAATAAATAATGTAGCTAAGCAGAAGTTTTGCACAATAATATTATTGCATTTCTATGCCATATTTTTATGCTGATTTGATCACCAGATGTCACACTTGAGAACCTCACCGTGGTTCCAGTCTCACTCTCAGCTGTCCTCCTGAGGTGGATTGTCAACCCTACTGATGGGCACCACTGCATTGTGAACTTCACCATTCAGGTCTCTGGTGAAGATGGATCACAGTGGGGGGTACAATCTCCTGGTAATAATAACTCTTTCCTGCTGATCGGAATGCCATTGACTCCACAGAAGGAGTACACATACTGTATTACTGCCAACACCATTCATCCGACTAAACCTCGTCCTACTGTCAGACAAAAATCAAGTGTGAAACTTCATGTTATATTAAGTATGAGCACACATGCATGATGTAACAGACCGAGTGATGATGATTACCATGCAATACAGTACGTAGAACATTTCTTATATTATACTAAGACATTTGCCAAGTTCTAAACAAAAATACACAAATGTGGCCTACATATGCACTTTTGTCTGAAGTCATTATCCCACCAATTAAAGATTAATGAGTGAATCAAATCAGGCAGGAATATTTTTGCATCCCAAGAGTTGCCCATGGATGCAAATTAATGTGAGGTGTTATGATAGGCTCTCCCCACCACACATTCACCACATGCAGAGCCTAGTCCTCCAACTAACCTCAGTGCTCTGTTGATCTGTGATCAAGGTTTCAAAATCCAGGTTGATTGGCAGGTATACTCGGTGCACATTAGCCACTAGCTGGTCATCTTCACATAATTATAAAGTGACTATAGCAGCATGTTACTCACGTGCCGTACTGAATTCTGCAGGCCCCTCTTTTGACGCCACTTGGCTCTCCACTGATTGGATACCTACTCCATTACCAGACACACAATAACAAGCACTAGCTAGTACTGTACAGCTTCCTGTGAACGTTACATTCCATGAGTTGAGAAATATTACTGCATGTACGTTTTACAACATCCCAGTATCAGCACTGAATGATGTTGGGACAAGCAAGAATAATCCATCAGTTCAGTTTGGTATGTGGAATGTGTGCATACACTTATTCTAGCAATTCGATGTGATTTTTCCCTTCATTTGCAGGTGTTCAAGCAAATCCTGGCGGTGATATGCCTGGATCATTGGCACCATTTTTCGCACAAACACTGACTTCTGTGGAAGGCACAGATAACTCGTGCATGGTGAAACCTGGTGGCCTGCACAAACACAGTGAATGCTTCGGTACCGGTTCAGTGGAGGTGAACTCTTCCACCCCTTTTTCAAATCAAAGCTGTACAGAATCCCCCACTAACAGTAAGCTTTTAGGATGTACATTATGCTTCTGAATGGAGCTTTTAATTAGCAAACCCAATTGCTATACTTTGGTTACTTTCTCAATGTTATTCATAGACCCTCTTATCCTTCCCGTGCAGGCACATCGTGTATCACCCTCTGTGCTACCATTGCTCTCATCACTGGAGTAGTAGCTTTCAGCAGTGGTATTATGTTTGCTGCTGTGTGCAATATTCTATACACACAGCAATGGAAAGTATCCAGAAAGAAACACAAAGACTCAAATCACATTGTTGCCATATTTCCTCAGAGTCAGCAACAACAGCAAGATGAAAGCCCGGAGTACGAAGAAATCCCCATGGCACAAAGTGGTTCCTCAGATATTATGGAGCTACAGCAGAACACTGCATATGCTCACAGCCAAGGGGTCAATAGTTATACTAGCTAACTGGTTTACTGTGTAATTTGGTAATTTCAACTTTAGGTTCAACTAATGCGACATCTAGAGTAATTTAGTATTACATCATGCAATGAATAAACTTTTGTTGTGGTGTCCCAGATTGTACGTACATGGGTACAAAACTGCTAGTGACTAAGTCTAAGACCTGCCTGCCTGGGAGGTAATGGCCATGCATGGGAAGAATCTGGGATTATTCATTATGCATGGAGAACAATAACCAAGCTCAAAAACATTGACTCCTCTTCTCATTGTCAATTTGGTGGACACAAAGCAACTTCTGGCCACCATGGCAGTTATAGCTGAGTCTTGTCTTGTATGAATTCATCCCTTTTTGATTCATTTTTGGTTATCAATCCACGCCGCTGTACCAATGTTGTTTTAGGGTTAGTAAAGGCTCTTGTAGTGCTAATTAGTAACCACCATTTTTGGGTGATTTTCATTCTAGTTTAGTTGTAGTTTTAATTAACAGGCTGAGACAGTCCTCATTTTAGTTTTAGTTTTAATTACTAAAGTGAAATATGCCATACTAATATGCATTATAGTTTTAGTTTTAGTTAACTAAAACAACATTGCGCTGTACCGCTTTGTGGGGTGGTGGTTGCCCCTGATGATGGTGGTGGCATTTGTGTGTGTGTGTGTGTGTGTGGGGGGGGGGGGGGGGGGGGGGGGGGGGGGGGGGGGGGGGATCTAGATGTGAATAGTTTATTGGAAGCACCATATATCCTTGGGAACAGTCTTATCAAAGTACTGCCGCCTTGCATGCATTAAGGTATGGGTCAATGAGCATTGTATAATATAATATGTGGGACTTTGAGTGATTGAGTACATGTAGCAGTACATTGTCTCAGTATTTAGGTTGACAAGATGTGTCTAACATGGTTATCACCGGATGTTTGGTACAGAACTCAAAAAGCTATAGTATAATGCACTCAAATTTGAGGTATTATCTAATTATAAGTACCTCATAATCATTGTAGTACATTCTCTCGTATATATGAAAATCAGCAGGGCAATCCAACTATGCATGCTTTTGTGTATTTGTGAGAGACCAGCCTAGTATACAGTTCATGAGTATAATATATTTTATTTTCTCCTCCTGTCCAAGGGAGTGTGATATACACGCCTTCAGTTTTAGTTGTTTACGTACATGCACAGATGCAGTACTGATAGCCTTGTTTCCACACGGCCTGGGAACGAGGATATACAGTAGACAGTGAAGACCTCCAATCCGGCATTGCAGGAAATTAATGCAGCAGTGTTATGCATGTCCATCATAGAATTGGGTGGATTGCTAGCTAATTACAGTAAAACCTCCGATAGTGGACCCTCCGAGATAGGGACACAATATAAGAAACCTCTCTACAAAGGATGCTTTTCAAGGTCCCAAATAATTGGCTTGCCTATGGTTCTAATACATTTTGAACCTCCGAGAAGAGGACAACCTCTCTACAAAGGACAAAAGACTTGAATTTATATTGTTCCCAAAGTGTCCTTTGTTCGGAGGTTTGACTGTACATCATTCATTTTCTTCTTGCAGTACCAGATGATGACGATGACGATGGTAGTGATGATAACTGTTACGACAACTCCGCCTGCAGCTGTGACCCCACCAGCAATTGCAGGAATGTTGATAGTGGTCTCTTCAGTGTAACATAATTATGTCTATAATAATGTAAGATCCGTATTTTTAGGAGTTGTTTATGTTCTGGTGGAGTTAGTTTACAGATTTTCCTTGGAGCAGTCTTGTGAACTAGTCTGTGCGCTACTGAAAACCAGCCTGCTGATGTAACAACCCTGTTAAAAGAACATTTTATACAGTACAATACAACTATTTACAGCAATCAAATTGAGTTTTCATGCAATAAAATGGCAACACCAGTATGATAATGCAGTAGCAATGTAAGTCGACTTAGTATCATACAAAACAGACCCAGTTGTGTGTATCTGATGAGCCAGAGTTACCTCTTTCGTTTGTGACTTAACATGCACGTGGCAGTAGCTAGCTACTGCATGGCATACACAAGGTTGAGACCCAATAATCAGAGTGCTGTAGATTATGATGCTACCACCATTCCAAATATTAGCCTGGCACCATCTTAACTCACCTGAGAAGTTCATTTTTGAAATGAAATGGATCTTTTGATCTTATTATTGTAACTTCTTATCATCTTGTCAATGACTTTTGCTAAGCAAGATTAGTAGTCAAGCTTCTTTGAGCTCCATCATAACCATCACTGTTACAACACGATGGGGTCACATCTTCCACAGTGATTTTTCATGTGGGACGTCTGATTACCACATCAAGGTGCAGATCACAATGATTTGATATTCGGACATGTCCTTCGAAGACTATATTATTATAGCACTTATTCAATGGTATAGGTAACACAAATACATCAAACTGCTGTTCACACACTGAAGTATAGAATAAAATCACTTTTCATGTGGAGTTTTTATCTGGCATAAATCAGAAGAGAATACTAGCTATTAATACAATGCATAAAATTAATAGACTATTAGGCCTAATAATTACTGAGTTTCTGCTTTTGGTGACTTCTTCTATTCATCAGAGTGATGCTGAGTGAGCTGTACACCTTGGTTTCTTCTTTTCTGTTTTGCCCCTAACTTTTTTAATAGATTTTGCACGATAACACTATTCCAATGATTAGGATGGTGGGTAGTATAGCTAAGACCAACAGTCCAAACCATCGATATCTATCATTGTTCTCTAAAGGGTTGGAGAAAACAAGTATCACATCATGTTACATCTTGATTGCATGCACAAAACCTTTGGATCATGATCATTGACATACACTGATATCAAGGTTCCCATGGAAATGCAGTTCTTTCTCCAAAGTGGTTAAACTACAAAGTTAACAGTTGAATTCATACTCTACAAATAGCTATCCCCAATAAATTTCTCATCAAAAAACTGGAAGATGGAAAGGACTTGCACAAGTCCTTTTCAACTCCAGTTTGCTGTTCTTGATATTATTTATCATTTTTATGCTACTTGCTGGTTTTTTCTATGTATAACAAGTGTAAAAAACATTCAAAATGTATGGAAATGTAGGGATAGCAGAACAGTGAAAAGAAAGAAAACAAGCAGGGATGATGGCATTTAAAACAGTTCAGTAATAATCATAATGCTGCACAGACTTCTTACCTGGTATTGTGGGAGGTGGTGTGGGAGATGGTGTGGCTTCTGCTTCTGTTGTGAATGTCCCATCACATGAACCAACTACTGTTCTATCACTTGCAGTGGCACTAATCGAGTAACAGTACATGGTCTCAGCAGTCAGGTTCACAAGCTCTATCACTGGTGGCATGAATGGCATTGTGGTGTAGTTCAAGGGTGGTTCAGAACACAGTCCATATGTTACTGTGAGGTTGGCTGTAGCACCGCTGACTTGTAACCAGATGGTCGCGCTGTTTTGTGATGTTGTCTCATTAACAACTTTGACTGCAACTGCAACATACAAAGAAGGATTAAATCAATAACATCGCAGTGTAGACACCTGATAATTAATTGTGCACTCATTATGTCACTTACATGCGAGTTCTTAGATATGCCTGGTTATTCTGACATGCTTGGTTGTGGGCTTTTACTAATTTGTTTTCAACCCTGTGCAATAATGTTCACGTGGATAGGGGGGTGGACACTTGATACATACTCTACGGTATTACAGAATTTTTGGTTCATCGAGTCTTGTGGCATGTCCAGTTTTGTGCTAGAGCTACAGTCAGTTCAGCAAGGCCTAAACTTTGCAATGCCCAACAGCTTACTATTTAACCACCAAGCAATACCACCAAGCATACGGTCAAACCATAGTCTCATTCCCAGACCCCGAATGCGTTCGGGGTCTGGGAATGAGACTAGTCAAACCATAGTTCATTGTTTTCTATCTAGCTATAGAGTGTGCATACAAGAATCGTAGCTACTCTATTCTAAGACCTGCATGCCTCTCATAATCATTTGCAATACTAGTACAACATTCATCCAAATAACCATCAATGTACAAAAATTGAGCTATGAAATCCATTATAATGTAACTTAATAACTTCACAGAATTTCTGATCATCATTGGATAAGAAAACAAATCTCACCGAAGTTGACTGTTGGGTTGTTTTGGCTTTCCCTGTCATCAACCAGAGCAGACACCATGATGGTGTACCGAACACCAGCAGCTACTGAGAGGGTGAATGATGTGGTGTTAGCTGGCAGCAACTCACTGCAACTGCCGTCACCATCAGTTGAGGTACAGCTGATGTTGTAGCATGTCACTGGGGAGAGTGGGGGCTGCACACAGGGCAGAAGAATGATTCGGCAGTTAAAACATGCTCTGTATATAATTGTTCTATGTTCTATATATAAATCTATGCATCCTAAGATAAGTAAAGTTCATAGTCAAGTTGGAGAATTCAAATTGCTTCAAAGGTGCAGGCATGTGTGAAAATGGACTCAGTAGCTAGATGTATATGGAAGTTTGACAATTGAGGAAGTATACTAACCAGATTTTGGATTATGCCAGTCTAGTCAATGCTGTTGTGTTGGAGATTAGTATAATAATCTGATGTATCATGTCAGGTCCATGGCATTAGTATTATGTAATGGAGCAGTAGCAAAAAGTATTGCAGCTAGGCCAGGCTGGATGTGTTGAGATCACAATTAGGACTGACTGGTATTACTGTTCTTGAAATCACACTGCGATGTTCAGCGCAGTGCATGCTTGCAGCCTGGCAAAACTGTTTACCATTGCCACCACCTCTAGCCGTAGGTGATAGTCTAAAATAGAAACCATGCACTTATGTACCTCCCAGTTGATGGTGACATTCCTCATTTGGCTTTCACACAGATCAACATCCGTCATTAACACATTCAAATTTCTGGGAGGATTAATCATATGATCAAATGAATTTCAGCAATTTTTCTGTAGATATATAGCTATAGTACAGGCAAACACTTTGCCACTGACAATTTGCATTCATTCATTTTGGTCGGGTGAAACAGGACATTCATTGACTTCTTTTTTAGTAGAGAGCCCATTCCAATTTTTTAAAGCCCACTAATTATGGATGGGACAGTTGCAATGTATGTTTCTCCGTACCTGTGCAGTCTATCACATCCAAAGTAGTGTTGTAATTCTGTTCCTGGCCGGATGGTTCTCTTATAGGGGTACAGTTACCATTAAAGGGGTTTCTCATGTCCGCTCCAGGTGGAGGTGAAATAAAGCATCCAATCTGAGTGTCAGTGTTGTTGGTCACATTAAGACTGGCATTGAAACTCAATCGAGAAGTGAAGGTTCCAGAGGGGCAATCATCAGCAATCACTTTCAGATAGACTGGAGGCCCTCGACCTGCTACAGGAGTATCCCTACCGTTGCTCAATGCAGTGGCTCCGCAAAAATATACATCGCCATTCCACCAGTGCATAGTTTCACCACAATCAGCTGTGCAGCTGCAAACAACTTCTTCCCCATCACATACAGGAGACCGTGGTGTGCAACTGAAGTTTGCTAGACCATTGGCCAAGCTGTCACCTGTGAATATAGAATCACGGTAGTTTAAATAATGACATAGCTAGCTTATCGTTGTATGTTGAAGAAATGGGGCTTGCAACCTCCAGGCCCATTAAACAAAGTAATTATGTCTAATACATAATTATGTCTATAGAACTATAGGTGTCCTTAGCCCTTCGGCTATTCTCTGGGATTTTGCCTT
The DNA here is from genome assembly GCA_963931865.1 of Axinella damicornis. Taxonomy (NCBI): domain Eukaryota; kingdom Metazoa; phylum Porifera; class Demospongiae; order Axinellida; family Axinellidae; genus Axinella; species Axinella damicornis. The sequence continues at coordinate 13,895,604 of OZ007507.1, read as the reverse complement.
ACTTAACGCACAGGTGAAAGTGGCGTGTTTCAGATCATATATCTGATGCACATCGATTTGAATGAGTAGCTTACAATTGCAATGATAGTATAATTGTAGCTATACCTGCAAGTAAGCAAGGTGAGAGCAGTAGAATGTAAACTTGAAGGTCCATCAATCTGTAATGTCAAGAAACATATGCAGTCAAAACTAGGCATAATATATCTACGTAGATCTGACATCCATTATAGTTGTCCATAAGGCAATGGAACAATACAGCTCATGCTAAGTTGCAATCTGCAGATATTAAGCCACCGCCTGCCCTTCGTCACTTTTGTCAATCCAACAACACAAACTCGAATCCATTTTGCCTCACAAAGCACAACTATACAATTGTCGACACATGAATGTCATAACTAAAGTTCCAATATTGCAATGAATGTTTGCTATAATTATAAAACATCATCATGTTTGTACTCCACCCAGGTGGCGCCAACAAACATGCTGCAATGCTGTTCGTGGATTCAGGTATCCAATAAATATTGCAATGGGTTTATGCATAGCTGCAGCACCAGGTCAATGATTAATTATTATTCAGGGTGTCCAACTTGCAGAATTGCAACAGGATTACTTTATGATATAGCTGATAATCTTATCTAGGTCTATACTTGACTTGACAAATTTATTCCGCATTGGAGTGGGGCGTAAGATCCTTCTTCCATGGACTCACTAACACATTCACGGTCTTCAAGCTAATACTGTACAAATAGCTAGGTGCAGCCCCGCCCCCCCCCCCCCCCCCCCCCCCCCCCCCCCGCAATTCCACTCACACTTTTGCGGATAGTAGTTCCTCTTGTGCAGTCAAAGCATGAACAACTGTAGTAGATTCTCCTACAATCCACGGACTATACAGTAGAGGACTAGACTACGTGACCTAACACACTCGGGAATGCTTACTCATAGTCTATCGAGCTAGACCAAATTTCTCTCGCTCCGGAAGTTGGGGGCGGGGCGTAGGGAAGAGCGAGAGAAGGTCAAGCAGATGTCATTAGTATGCATGAGGTGCTGACGTAGAACTACTTAGCGGTCACGTTAATTGAACCGCAGTATCTCCACGTGATAGAACTTGATCGTAGTTCAGTGCAGTGAGGCTCGAGGATAGGAGCCCATGGCGTATAGTGAGATGGCTGTTGTTTGTGCGCTATGTAAAGTGCCCAAAGAGCGCTATCGATTACGGGAGGGGATGCAGAAAGGAGGTGGGCCGACGGAGTTGTATCGCCAACTGAAACCAGTTGTTGATGATTTAGCTACCTGCAAGACTGTGTTCCGAGGTCGTGTGTGTGTCTTGCCGAGGCAGCATACTCAAAGCCGCGAAACAGAAAGAGCGCTTTGAATGCTCCAGGAAAGAGCTTGTTCAGAAGCTACACAAAAGTTCCTCTGTGCCCGCTTGCAACACGAAACGAGCCGAAGCCACAGTGAGAACTCGGCGTAGCTCGGGCTTTATTCTTTCATAGCCCATGTGACCGTAGTCCTTCCTCCACAGCACGGGTAACAAGCGATGGGTTAGTTGATATTTCAGCTATTCAAGTCTTGAACAACGCGATCAGCTAAACTCACAACTGTTCACAACTACTTAGCGAACGCATGATTTGCGCGTGTTACTACTGGCTGAAAATCGCTCAGTAGAATCTGATTGGTCGGTACCTCATGCATGCAACTAATGACATCTAACCAGACTGGGAGCCCCACCCACCATGAACACGCAAAGGTTCAAAGGTCAACGTTCAAACGATGAGGTCGGCATTCATGAATGGATTTTCCTCTGAAAACCTCTGTAGTCAGTCCTCAGGACGTCCAAATAATGGTTCAAAAGATATTGCCAAAGAGAGAGCAAAATCATGCAAGAAACAATCAGTTTGTATAGTATATAGTCACACATTATGACTTGGAATCTGTCAGACTGATAACTACCGCATCCACACATCGTGTATTACCCTCTGTGCTACCATTGCTCTCATCACTGGAGTAGTAGCTTTCAGCAGTGGTATTATGTTTGCTGCTGTGTGCAATATTCTATACACACAGCAGTGGAAAGTATCCAGAAAGAAACACAAAGACTCTAATCACACTGTTGCCACATTTCCTCAGAGTCAGCAACAACAGCAAGATGACTGCCCAGAGTATGAAGAAATCCCCATGGCACAAAGTGGTTCCTCAGATACTATGGAGCTACAGCAGAACACTGCATATGCTCAAAGCCAAGGGGTCAATAGTTATACTAGCTAACTGGTTTACAGTGTAATTTGGTAATTTCAACTTTAGGTTCAACTAATGCGACATCTAGAGTAATTTAGTATTACATCATGCAATGAATAAACTTTTGTTGTGGTGTCCCAGATTGTACATACATGGGTACAAACTGCTAGTGACTAAGTTTAAGACCTGCCTGCCTGGGAGGTAATGGCCATGGGAAGAATCTGTGATTATTCATTATGCATGGAGAACAATAACCAAGCTCAAAAACATTGACTCCTCTTCTTATTGTCAATTTGGTGGACACAAAGCAGCTTCTGGCCACCATGGCAGTTATAGCTGAGTCTTGTCTTGTATTCATCCCTTTTTGATTCATTTTTGATTATCAATCCACACCACTGTACCACTTTATGGGGGTGGTGGTTGCCCCTGATGGTGGTGGCATTTGTGTTTGTGTGGGTGTGTGTGTGTGTGTGTGTGGGGGGGGGGGGGGGGGGGGGAATGGGTCAATGAGCATGCATGTGTAATATAATATGTGGGACTTTGAGTGATTGAGTAGCAGTACATTAATTGTCTCAGTATTAAGATGTGTCTAGCATGGATGACTATAGTTAGCTATCACCGGATGTTTGGTACAGAACTCAAAAAGCTAATGCACTCAAATTTGAGTAATTATAAGTACCTCATAATCATTGTAGTACATTCTCTCGTATATATGAAAATCAGCAGGGCAATCCAACAATGAGCACACAGGAAGTGACATCAGTTGGATTAGCTATGCTTTTGTGTATTTGTGAGAGACCAGCCTATACAGTTCATGAGTATAATATATCTCTTTCCTGGTTATCATTATCACTATCATTTTCTCCTCCTGTCCAAGGGAGTGTGATATACACGCCTTCAGTTTTAGTTGTGTACGTACATGCACTGATGCAGTACTGATAGCCTTGTTTCCACACGCCTGCGAACGAGGATATACAGTAGACAGTGAAGACCTCCAATCTGGCATTGCAGGAAATTAATGCAGCAGTGTTATGCATGTCCATCATACAATTGGGTGGATTGCTAATTACATCATTTCTTGCAGTACCAGATGATGACAATGACGATGGTAGCGATGATAACTGTTGTGACAACTCCGCCTGCAGCTGTGACCCTACCAGCAATTGCAGGAATGTTGATAGTGGTCTCTTCAGTGTAACATATGTCTATACGTAATAATGTAAGATCTTCATTGTATGCATTTGGATCATGCAATGATTAGAAAATGTCTTCTCTTCATATTTTTAGAAGGAGTTGTTTATGTTCTGGTGGAGTGAAGAGAAAGTTTACAGATCTAGAAGATAGTTTTCCTTGGGAAGTCACCTCTAGATATGAATTATCATCTTGACTTTTGTTACACAAGATTAGTTGTCAAGCTTCTCTGAGCTCCATTATAGCCATCACTGTTACAACACATCTTCCACAGTGATCTTTCGTGTGGAACATCTGATTACCGCATCAAGGTGTCACATAGTACGAGGTTTGATATTCGGATATGTCCGAAGAAGATATAATTACAAGAGAATATACTAAAATGCATAAAATTACTAGACTATTAATACAGTTACTGAGTTTCTGCTCTTGGATCATGTTCCCGTTCTTCAGAGTGATGTTGGGTGAGATCATGCAGCTGTATGTGAAATGATGCAATTTTGAACATCTGTCATGACAATGACTAGTATTATTACATAATCCAGTTGTGCATCTTGGTTTTTTTCTTTACTATTTTACCCTTACCTTTGCTATCGATTTTTCCACACCAATAATATTATTCCAATGGCTACATGTAGGATGGGTAGTACTAGTATAACGAAGACCAACAGTCCAAACAAGCTATCATTGTTCTCTAAAGGGTTGGAAAAAACAAGTATCATGTCATGTCACATCTTGATTGCATGCACAAAACCTTTGGATCATGATTGTTGACAAGCACTGATATCAAGGTTCCCATGGAAATGCAGTTCTTTCTCCAAAGTGGTTAAACTACAAAGTTAACAGTTGAATTCATACGCTACAAATAGCTACCCACAATAAATTTTCACACACCTCCTTTTATCATCAAAAAGAAACTGGAAGATGGAAAGGACTTAATTGCACAAGTCCTTTTGAACTCCAGTTTGCTATTATTTATCATTTTTATGCTACTTGCTGGTTGTTTCTATGTATAACAAGTGTAAAAAAAAACAAGAGATGTAGGGATAGCAGAACAGCAAAGTAAGAAAACAAGCAGGGATGATGGCATATAAAACAGTCCAGTATACAACCCCATCTTACATATCATAATACATGTATAATGAGAAAAGTACGTAGGGTGTTGTATACTGAACAGTTTTATGCCATCCATCCCTGCTTGTTTTCTTACTTTTTGCTGTTCTGCTATCCCTACATCTCCATACATTTTAATGTTTCTTACACTCATTTTGGTAGCAGCATACACTTAACTCAGCACACAGTACACATTGAGTTCAAAGCTCAAAGTTGCTCTACGCATGCACACATATGAAGAAAATGGCGTCGCACATGAAGCATTAAGTGGGTGGTTTCAAGCACCTCGTGAGACTTCGAAGTTGTCAAAAAGCGATGGGGTCATGCACTGCTCAGTGTAAAATGCTGCTGTTTTGTGCAAACACCGTCGTGAGGGAGTCAGCCAAATTTGAACTGGCCTGTCTGAAGAAAGAAGAAGAAGAAGAAGAAGAAAACCGATTTTGGCATTTGGCAACTTTAAATTTTGGTGCGGTACTTTCGCGACGGTTATTTGTTGCCCGTTTTGAGAGATTTTTTGTATTGGCATATATTGCGTTTCCGTTGTATCCCTACATACAGAGTCTACCGACTCTATGATTGTGCATGCACCGTACCTTGCATGTACTATCATGCTAACGTGTTTGGATCATGCAATGATTGGAAATGCCCTCTCATGATACACATTGGTGCCCAAACTAGTTTGCTATTCAAATTGAGGTGTTTAATCTCACCAGTATGGCCTACCAATGTAGCTGGGTTTTTTTTAGTATGCCTACTACAGAAGATATTAAATAGCTGCTATTTAATATCTTCTGAAACCCTGGTTGTGATCATACATGCATGCATGGATTGACAGCTCAAAGCAGTATACAAATAATCATGATGCAGTTTGACTGCTGCACAGACTTCTTGCCTGGCATTGTGGGAGATGGTGTGGCTTCTTCTTCTGTTGTGAATGTCCCATCACATGACCCAAATACTGTTCTATCACTTGCGGTGGCGCTAATTGAGTAACAATACATGGTCTCAGCAGTTAGGTTCACAAGCTCTTTCTCTGGTTGCATGAATGGCATTGTGGTGTAGTTCAAAGGTGGTTCAGAACACAGTCCATATATTATTGTGAGGTTGGCTGTAGCACTGCTGACTTGTAGCCAGATGGTCGCGGTGTTTTGTGATGTTGTCTCATTAACAACTTTGACTGCAACTGCAACATACAAAGAAGATTTAAATCAATACCATAACAGTGTAGACACCTGATAATTAATTGTGCACTCATTATGTCACTTACATGCGAGTTCTTAGACATGCCTGGTTATTCTGACATGCTTGGTTGTAATGCATGGGTGGGCTTTTACTACATTTCTTTTCAACCCTGTGCAATAACGTTCGCGTGAATAGGGGAGTGGACGCTTGATACATACTCTAGGTATTACTGAATGTTTGGTATCATGAGTTCAACGAGTCTTGTGACGTGTCCAGTTTTGTGCTAGAGCTACAGTCAGTTCAGCAAGGCCTAAACTTGTACTGCCCAACAGCTTACTATTTAACCACTAAGCATGCAGTACCACCAAGCAGTCAACACCATAGTACACTGTTTTCTATGTATAGAGTCACGGTACATACAAAGAATTGTAGCTACTCTACTCCAGGACCTCCCTCTCATAATTACTTGGAAAGTGTTGCAATACTAGTACAACATTGATCCAAATAACCATCAATGTACAAATTTTAAAGTTGAGCTATGAAAATCCAATATCTTCACAGAATTCCACCATATAGCTACCGATCATCATTGGATAAGAAACCAAAATCTCACCGAAGTCGACTGTTGGGTTGTTTTGGCTTTCTCTGTCATCAACCAGAGCAGACACCATGATGGTGTATCGAACACCAGCAGCTACTGGGAGGTTGAATGATGTGGGGTTAGTTGGCAGCAACTCACTGCAACTGCCGTCACCATCAGCTGTGGTACAGCTGATGTTGTAGCATGTCACTGGGGAGAGTGGGGGCTGCACACAGGGCAGAACAGTATTGGAATAATTCGGCTGTTTTCAGTTCAGTTAAACATGCTCTGTAGATTTATAACTAAATCTGTGCTTACTTAGATAAGTAAAGTTCATAGTCAAGTTGGAGAATTGAAATTGCTTCAATTTCAGCAAAGATGCATGCATGTGTGAAACTGGACTCAGTAGATGTCTCTGGAAGTTTGACACTTGGGGTAGCTAGCTACCATCTAATCAGATTTTCCAATCTAGTCAATGCATTGCTGTTGTGTTGGAGATTACTATATGTCAGGTCTAACGGCATTATGTAATGGAGCAGAAGCAAAAATGTTGCAGCTTGGATGTTTTTGAGATCACAATCAGGACTGACTGGTAGCTATCACTGTTCTTGAAATCACACTGTGATGTTCAGCTCAGTGCTTGCTTGCAGCATGGCAAAACTGTCACCACCTCTATAGCCATTAGTGAAAGTCGAAATTAGCTGGAATTTGCTACCATGCATTCACATACCTCCCAGGTGATGGTGACATTCCTCATCTGACTTTCACACTGATTAACTTCTGTCATTGACACTTTCAAATTCCTGGGAGGATTTATCACTGTAAGAAAAGAAACACCATCGTGGAAAATGTAGACAAGTAGAGCACTAATTTCAAGTTGTTATTGTGATGACAAAACAAACCAGACTGTAGCTATATCCTGGAGTTATCTAACGATTGAAGCCATCAAAACCAATTAGTCACATGCAGTTGAGATACTGTCTACCCTTAGCCTTGCATGCATCAATACACGTACTTGGAAAGATCAAAATATGAGCCATTTTCTATGGATATATGGTACAGGCAAACACTTGCCACTGACAATTTGCATCCATTCATTTAGGTCGGGCGAAACAGGACATGACTTCTATTAGAGAGCCCATTCCAACAAACAATATTTTGAAAGCACAGTACAATATAATTATGGATGGGACTGCAATGTATGTTTCTCCGTACCTGTGCAGTCTGTCACATCCAAAGTAGTGTTGTAATTCCGTTCCTGGCCGGATGGTTCGCGTATAGGGGTACAGTTACCATTAAAGATGTAGTCCACGGGTGCTCCAGGTACAGGTGGAGGTGAAATAAAGCATCCAATCTGAGTGTCAGTGTTGTTGGTCACTTCAAGACTGGCATTGAAACTCAATAGAGAAGTGAACGTTCCAGAGGGACAATCGTTAGGAAGCACTTTCAGAAGGACTGGAGGCTCTGATCCTGGTATGGTAGTATTGCTACTGAAGTTCAATGCAGTGGCTGTGCAAAAATATACATCGCCATTCCACCAGTGTATAGTTTCACCACAATCAGCTGTGCAGCTGCAAACAACTTCTTCCCCATCACATACTGGAGACCGTGGCATGCAACTGAAGTTTGCTAAACCGTTGGCCATGCTGTCACCTGTGAATATACATGTAGAATCATAGTAGATTATAAGAATGACAAGTAATAAAAAACATTTAAAATGTAGCAGGATGTAGGGATACCAGAACGGCAAAAAGTAAGGAAACAAGAGGGATGATCGAACATAACAGTGAAGTATACAACCCCCCTACAGAGATCTTCTTCCATATATACACTGCGTACAATGAAAAAAGATATGTAGGGGTGATTGTATACTTCACTGTAACAGTTATGTTCGATCATCCCTCTTGTTTCCTTACTTTTTGCCATTCTGGTATCCCTACATCCTGCTACATTTTAAATGTTTTTTATTACTTGTTTATGTAATTTTTTTGGGCACCAGGCGCATGTTTGAGTTGAAGTTTGCTGCAGAAGTCAGTGACCTCACAGGCACCTGGGCAGTAGGTGTCCTTGCCTTGGTATATGACTCAGGTAATATACTTCCAGCATTGGCTGAAGAATCAGACCCGGGCATCTCAAGTCAACTGTTCCCTAGAAGGATGACAAAGCCACTGACGGTTCTCCCTGTCTGAAGCTCGAAGACCATAGCATAGGCAGTTTATTATAGTAGCTAGGGACATTCATGATATGGTGTTGAGGATTCAGATAGGCATTCACCCTGCTCACAGAATACAGTATAGGTAGCAATATAGCTAAATCACGCGTACAGGGACTAACCTCAGTCTTATAAAGAGTGCCTCGTTTGATTGGCAATGATCAACGCTGCTTCCTTGCTGTTTCTAATTGAGCGATCTTGAGTAATAATTACGTTCGTTGCTAAGTGATCGTTTAAATGCGCATGCGTACAAACGTGAAAATGGCGTGACAAACGAAGCCATAGTTATTGAGTGGGCAGCTGCAGCCGCCTGGTGAAGACTTGGAGGTAGCGAAAAAGCGATGGGACGTTGCACTGCTCGGTTGAAAATGCTGCTGTTTCGTGCGAAAACCATCGTGACAGATAGAGGCAACGTTGAGCTAAGTTGTCTGAAGAAGAAGAAGAAGAAGAAAGAAAGAAAGAAAGAAAGAAAGAAAGAAAAACAATTTGCCCGTTTTGCGAGTGCCTGGTGTGGTACTTTCGCGACGGGTTTTCGCGACGCGAGGAGTCTTGTTGGTCATGAAAACACTCGAAGATGAACGGTATGTGGTTATAAAGGCTTATTAGTGTACCGTTTCTGAGATTTGGAGAGATTTTTTTGTATTAGCATATATTGCGTGTACGTCGTATCCCTACATATAGACTCTACCGAGTCTATGATAGCATCATGTGGTTCATGCACAACATGTTTCATTAGACTTGCAGTCTTGCACCATAATTATATGTTGAAGAAATGCATGGGGCTTGCAACCTCCAGGCTTATTAGATAAATATGTCTCATACATAGCTATATATATATTAGATGTCCTTAGTCATTAGGCTATTCTGCAGAGGAGAACGGCCGGTTGAGGGGAAGAGGCTCTGGGATTTTGCCTTACTCAATGCACAGGTGAAAGTGGTGGGTTTCAGATCATAGCTATATCTGATGCGCATCAATTTTAATGAGTAGCTTACAATGACAGTATATAGCTATACCTGCAGCTAGTAAGCAAGGTGAGAGCAGTAGAATGTAAACTTGAAGGTCCATCGATCTGTAATGTCAAGAAACATATGCAGTCATCCAACACTAGGCATAGTAGATCTGGCATCCTGATTATTGATAATCTTACATTATGAAACGGAACAATACATGTACAGTTCATGCTAAGTTGCAATCTGCAGACATTAAGCCACCACCTGCCCTTCATCACTGAAAGGTTCCATTGTCAATCCAACAACACAAATATGAATCCATTTTGCCAAACAACGCACAACTATACAATTGTCGATACATGAATGTCATAACTTAAGTTCCAATATTGCAATGAATGTTTGCGTAGAATTATATACAACATCATTATATGAGTACTGCACCCAGATGGCGCCAACAAATATATGCTACTACGCTCATTGTGGATTCAGATATCCTATAAATATTGCAATGGGTTCGTGCATGCATAGCTGCAGCACCAGGTCCAGTAAATGAATAATTATTGGTGTTGAATTGCAACTTGCAGAATTGCAACAGGATTACTTTATATAGCTAGTTATATAGCTGGTAATCTTATATATTTGGAGTGGGTCATACAGAAGGTAAGCTCCTAGCTTCTTCCATGAACCCACTAACACATTTACGGTCTTCAAACTACGGTGTGAGATACCGTGTAGCCCCGCCCCCGCAATTTTACTCACAGTTTTGCTGCGGATAGCAGTTCCTCTTGTGCACTCAAGGCATGAACAACTGTAGATCTAGTAGATTCACCTACAATCCACGGACTAGAGGACAATCCACGGACTAGAGGACTAGACTACGTGACCTGCCGCACTCAGGAATGTTTACTCACCAACCAGAGGAGCCCCACCCACCATGAACGCACAAAGGTTCAAAGGTCAACGTTCAAACGATGAGGTCGGCATTCATGAATGAATTTTTCCTCTGAAGACCTCTGAAGTCCAAATAATGGTTCGAAAGATACTGCCAAGAAGTGAGTAAAAAAACATGCAATAAACAATGGCTAGTTTGTATACCGTCACACATTATGACTTGGAATTCCAATCTGATAACTATACCACATCCACGTTTCTTGAACAAACCTGTTGTCATAGTGTAGCCATTTATCTTTAGATCTATACATGGTCAAACTGTACTTATCCTGTTATGAATTTGTAAGAAGTCTCTAACAACTCCCGCATGGTTCAATCAATTGACAAAATTCAAAGTGGGCATGCATGCAGTTCAGATATTGGAGACATGACACATGTGTGAATGCACTGTGATCGATTACTGTCTTCCGTATCCCGTCAGAGGATCAGAGTTGCATGGGGTATCATACCAAAAGTTGAATCTTTCATGGATTCTATATTAATCCCACTTGGCCCCCATTTTATTCTTTTACAGACTCAATTTCCGTCTGTGGTATTACTACCCTCATACCTGGAATGGTTGGTGGTTTAGTGCATTATCTTCACCGTAGGTCTGAGCAAAGTCCACCAGGGCCTAAAATTAGCAATGGACTAGTAGTACGAGTCACTTGGGCAAATGCTGAACGCACTTTAGTTGGCTGCAGGTCTCATGATATTTGATGACATAATTGAGCAGCTATTCTTTTCTCCTTCGATCTGTGTATCCCCGTAAAACTATGACATCTGCTGAATTGAGTGGCAGCAAAGTTGCCTAGTAGTTATTGAAAACCATAATGACAAGGAGGGCCAGTTAATATGATGCTAGAAATGCTTTGCAAAACGGTTTGTAGAGATTGCTAGCAAAGAAAAAACCATGTCACGAGTGCATGGTATTATTATTGTTTGCCCATGCACATATGAGATCGAGTGATCGAGAAAAGGTGTTTCTGTTTCAATATGCAATGGTTGGGTTTGGTTTCAGCAGGTCTAATACCATGTTGATTTTCTGCTTTTTAGTATGATTTCTGTACATGCTCCAGTTCTTCAGTGTCATACAAATTTCATATCATTACAATGACTATAATGATTAAAGAATCTATAGTTGCATCTTGGTATTATGATCATAACACTTACCATACTTTTACAATGACTGCCACATTGTATTGCAAATAATCCATAGAGTCCATTGCATGCTATTGGTCTCTACAGGGTTGAAAATACAAGTTACATGTCACTGGCATTCTGATTGCATGCACCAAACTTTCCTTATAAATCTGTCAATCAAATTCATGCTAGAGTGAAATGTTTGCTTGCTTGCTTCCAGTGTACTGTATACCTTGCAAGTACCATCATGCTCCCATGCTACTATGACGTGCATGCGTGGAGAGTCCAAACTGGTATACGTGTTTCCTTACCGGTTAGACTGTGTACAGACCTATACCTGACATCGTGGAAGGTGGTGTGCATGGCTTCTGCTTCTGTTGCAAATGTCCCGTTACATGAACCAACTACTGTTGTGTCGCTTCCAGTGTCTGTGACATTATAATCAAGTAATAGTACGTTGTCTCAGCACTTAGGTTCGCAAGCTGTTTCACTGGTGCCATGAATTGCATTGTGGTGTTGCATTGTGGTGTAGCTCGAAGATGATTCAGAACACGGTCCATATGTTATTGTGAGGTTGGATGTAATATCCCCGACTTGTAACCAGATAGTCACATTGTTTTCCGATGAAGTCCCATTCACAAATTTAACTGCCACTGCAGCACAAGTACAAAAAGAAAATTAAATTACTAACAATAACGTCACGGTTGTATAGATTCCTGCATTATAAATATCACTTCCTTGTGTGTTCTTAACCATGGAGGAATGAAAATGATGTAATTGTTTTGACTGCTTTGCTGTTTTGATATGTGTGGTTAGTACTACAGTATGCTTGAGCATGTGGGAGTCATGTATATAGTTTAATGAGCCCTGTGGCATTCCAATTGTATACAATTGCATGGGTTTCTTATACATAACTCAACTTAAGTGTTTTCTGCATCTCCTTAATTTAACTAGCTACACCATGCATATCAACAAACCAAAATCTCACCGAAGGCGACTGTTGGATTGTTTTGGCTTTCCTTGTCATCAACCAGAGCAGACACCATGATGGTGTTCTGAACACCAGCAGTTACTGAGAGGGTGAATGATGTCCTGTTATCTGACAACGACTGCAACAACCGTCACCATCAGCTGTGGTACAGCTGACGTTGTAGCATGTCACTGGGGAGAGTGGGGGCTGGGCAGAACATGATTAGGCTGTTTTCAATTCAGTTAAACATGGTCTGTAGATAATTGTTCTATATTAAATCTTTGCATGCTTAGACAAGTAAAGTTCATAGTCAAGTTGGAGAATTGAAATTGCTTCAATTTCAGCAAAGATGCATGCATGTGTGAAAATGGACTCAGTAGATGTCTCTGGAAGTTTGACACTTCAGATGATGAACACTTGAGGTTCTAATCAGATTTTGGATTATGCCAGTCTCAATGCTTCATCCAGCAGACATTGAGCAAGGGTACAGCATGAGGCAATGAAACACCTATTACATTCTGCTTCCCAAGGGGGAAAGCAAAAACAGTAGTCAAAACAAACAAAGCAAAGATACATACCAAAGTACACAACTCACTAAAAGCTCATGCACAACGGCTGTATACAATCGGTGGACTGGACTACTGGACTGGACTACTGGACTGGACTACTGGACTACTGGACTCACCCAAAATTCTATGAAACGCCCTTTTCAGTGAGAAGCTAAACGTCCTTACTCAGCCTATTAGTTCGCTAAAGTTGCTTCCTAGCCAGTTGCAGCTTCGTCTCTTCGATTTCCGAGGTCAAAGGTCACGTGCATATTTAATGAGCTTCAACAATTCTTGTGGGTTCTGTACTGGCTTTGGGCTAGCCTCGTTCCCAGGCCTACCCGGACGCGAAAGAGCTTTGAGCATCCATGCTAGCTAGCTTTGAGAATCCATGCTAGCTAGCTTTGAGCATCCATGACTGAGGTCACACGCATTTGTTGGGAAGTCAAACTTTAATTGTGCTCCAGTTAGGATTCTCCGCCTGCTTGAAGGATTAGAAGAGCAGTTAGCAAGTCATCAGCAGAAACCAAACTCCAGCCTGCCTTCAAGTGTAGCCAACATGTTATCAGTATAGTTCGAGCTCGCTTATTAAATATGCACGTGACCTTTGACCTTCGGAAATCGAGGAGACGAAGCCGCAACAGGCTAGGAAGCAACTTTAGCGAACTAATAGGCTAAGTAAGGACGTTTAGCTTCTCACTGAAAAGGGCATTTCATGGAATTTTGGGTGAGTCCAGTAGTCCAGTAGTCCAGTCCAGTAGTCCAGTCCAGTAGTCCAGTCCACCGATTGTATACAGCCATGCACAACAGGAAGTAACCCTCTGTCTCCTTAGAAACAAGGGAGGAGCCCTATTATAATAACACCTGGTCTGCAGTGCTATATGTGGCTAATTGTAATCATTGCGTGGGTGTAGGTGCATGTTGTGTATTACTTAGACATGCTTTTACAGCTCAAATTACCAGTACATGTGCTCAATCAAAACAATGAAGGTAGTGTTTCCTCCTGATGTGGGAGCACAAGGTGGTTACTGTGACAACCTACAACTGAGAACCCGGCCCTCTTTCTTGTAGTTGTAGCTAGCTAACTGTGCATTTGGCAACACACTGGTTTTGCTGTTCCCCCCCCCCCCCCCCCCCCCCCCCCCCCCCCCCCTTCCAGTCGCATACTTTACGCCCTGGAATGTCTGCAAGGTTGTGACTGAAGGCTGTTGTGTTAGAGATTACTATCTGGTGTCTGTGCTCATTATATAACAGTTTCCAGGATAGCCTGGATAGCACCCTGGGTGCTGTGGTTGGTACGTAACTATGGAACAAAAAGCTAATGCACTCAAACTTGAGGTGTTGTCTAGCTAAGTACCTCATACAGCACATTCTTTTGTATAATTATATGAAAATTCGGGAAATCCAACAATGTCAGTTAATTAGTACACAGGAAGATATCATTGCCAGATTATCTATGCTCAGAACCATTGCTTGCTTATGAAGAAGAGATCAGTAGAACCCTTACAGTAACTGTGTTATGTTCTTACATATACAGTTAATCCTGCCAGCCAATGCCAGGTTATCACCATCAACACTACGAATAATAGCAGCACTGTCCATGCAAGGGAGTGTGATGCAGCTTGGGTTGAGTGAATTTTCACTGTTGTATATGTACACCAACTACTGCAGCACTGACTAAAGAGTTCCAATCCTTACCCAAAGTTATTGCAATTCCGATACTTATTCATCTTAGGAATGGTCAATTACAGACATCCATTGTTCCCACAACTGACAAAACTGCAGATAAAATGCAATAATTACGTATGTAGACTAAGTACTATGTACTCATTGCAATACTAGTATGATACTATAATTATACTGCTGTTACTTCAGCTAGTGAACATTATGTTTAGAACTGACAGTTTGCATGTCCATTGCAGAATTGGGTGGGTTGCTAATTCTATTTTTCTTCTTGCGACTGTGGACACAATAGATGATGATGATGGGGGTGATGATAACTATTGCAACAACTAGTACTCCAGCTGGGACTCCAGGGGCCCAGCAGCAATTGCAGGAATGTTGATAGTGGTCTCTACAGTGTAAGATATATGCAATGATTAGAAATGCTTTCTCATGATACCCATGATACGAATACCCAAGTCAAATTGAAGTCTTTCATCTTGCCAGTACGGCCTACACCCACCATGCCAGTATAAGCAGTTTCATTAATGAACAGCTGATTTGTGCCATTGCCTATTTTCAGCAGGGAGTATCATTTTAGTGCAACGCTGAAGTAAAGGGGACTGGGGGCTAAGAACTGAGAAGATCCTTGCCCCCTCCCTCCCCTAAATGAAATCCTGGCTGTGATCATGCAAGGATCTTCAGCACAAAGCAGTATTATTATGCACACAAAGCAGTTGGAATGTCTATACACCTACCTGGCATCAGTGTGGCTTCTGCTGCTGTTGTGAATGTCCCATTACATGAACCAACTACTGTTGTATCACTTGCGGTATCAGTGCCACTGATCGAGTAGCAGTATGTGGTGTCTGTATTACTGGTGTCATGAATGGCAGAAAATGATGTTGTAATTGTTTTTGACTGCTTTGTTGTGTGGGTATATACTACAGTATGCTTGAGCGTGTAGGAGTCATGTAGTTTAATGAGCCCTCATGTGGCATTCCAATTGTAGTTATATGTGATTACAATTGCATGGGTTTCTTATACATAACTCAACTTAAGTGTTTTCTGCATCTCCCTATAATTTAACTCCACCATGCAAATCAACAACCAAAAATCTTACCAAAGTCGACTGTTGGATTGTTTCGGCTTTCCCTGCCATCAACCAGAGCAGACACCATGTTGGTGTACCGAACACCAGCAACTACTGAGAGGGTGAATGATGTCCTGTTATCTGACAACGACTCATTGCAATTTCTGTCACCATCAGTTGAGGTACAGCTGAAGTTGTACAATGTCATGTAGTTTTCCACTGGAGAGAGTGGGGGCTGCACACAATGCAGAACATAATGAAGTTGCTTTTATATAAAACAAGTAAGCTTTTTAGTCATGGGCAGGGGGGGGGGGGGGGGGGGGGGGGGGGGGGGGGGTGATCACTGTCAATGTATAAAGTTGTGCATGAAATTTGACACAGTATAATGTACATGTCTCTGGAATTCAAGTTTGATATCCATGCATGAAAAATTAAGTAATGAGTATGCTCACTTTCCAGATCAGACAATAACAATGTTGTACTGGAGACCTCTATTTTGTTGTCCGTGTTGCATCATATCTGGCATAGATATGTTGAGTTTGGTGTATGCATGCAGTGTAGCTATGGGAAATTGTTTTACCTTTGCCATGGTTACGGTACCTGGAGGTGAAAATGACCTAAGTGATTATTGGTTGGAAGTAGATACGTACCTCCCACATAAAGGTGACAGTCCTCATTTGGCTTTCACACTCTCTCGCATTGTTTTCTGTCATCAAATTCCTGGGTGGATTTGGCACTGCAAGAGATATGAACAACAGTAGCTTTCAGAATTGAATGTTACAGCAATTAATTGATGTCAGATTAGTTCTCTATCATGGAAGATATAGCTAGAGGTATTTGCAAGTTACACAAATATCCATAGTGAAAGTGAACCGTCAAATTGCATGCTTTTAGAGTAAACCAATGATTGAGTCTGTCAAAACTTGTGCGTCATATTGATCTCCTTAGTCCTACGTAAAGTTGAGAAATTGTCTACCGTAGCCTCTATAGCCTAAATCCACATGTGGACTATTAAACTGATCAAATAATGTGAACCACGCATGTTTGTATAGATAGCACTGGTAAGTATTAGTCACATGACAACTTCCATCAGGTTGGGGCCATGATGACGTGATAAAACTCTTCCAGCAATGTTAACCCATTCCAATAAGCAATAGGTCACTGAACAATGTAGAATTGTTCCCTGGTGTTCGGATTTTATTAATAATATTAGTGTTGTTTTAGTATTGCTATCCGAGTATTAGTTTAGTTTTTGGATTCTGAATCAGTGGACAGATTTAGTTAGTTACAGTTATTGTTGTGCTTCTTCAGAAGCTTTTAGTTATAGTCACAGTTTAGTTAGTTAACTAAAGGGTAACTAAAAGGGTTTTAGTTTTAGTTAACTAAAAGAAAACTAGTGAAATTCACTGTTTTCATTTTAGTTTTAGTTATTTGAGCCAACCAAACATTATAGTTAGCTATAGTTTAGTTTTGGATTTTCAGTATTGATTTAGTTAGTTATAGTTTGATTAACTAGAAGTCAAAACCCCACACTAAAAGGGTATTTAGTTATTGTTATAGTTAACTAAAACAGCAAGTTCGGAAGGGGGAGGGAAGCTAGCTTCCGAGCATCTGGAACGAGACTATGCAAAATGTATAATTACAGGGAAACTGCATGTGTTTCTCCATACCTGTGCAGTTTGTCACACTCAATGTAGTGATGAAATTCCGTTCCGGGCCCAATGGTTCTCGTATAGGGGTACAGTTACCATTAAAGATGTGTCCCCCGTCAGGAATTGAAACAAAGCATCCAATCCAAGTGTCAGTGTTGTTGGTAACATCAAGACTGGCATCGAAACTCAATCGAGAAGTGAAGGTTCCAGAGGGGCAATCATTAGTCACTGAGACTGGAAGATCTTAACCTGGTGCGGTAGTATTCCTACTGCTGTTCAATGCAGTGGCTACACAAAAATATACGCCACCATTCCACCAGTGTATAGTATCACCACAATCAGCTGTGCAGCTGCAAACAACTTCTTCCCCATCACATACAGGAGACTGTGGCATGCAACTGAAGTTTGCTAATCCATTGACCATGCTGTCACCTGTGAATGAATAGAATCACGGTAGCTTAAAAGAATGATAGCATCATGTTGTATGGATATGCCATGGCTTCATCCACATCATGTTTCATAAGACTTGCACCATAATGACAGTAGCTTATCGTTGTATGTTGAAGAAATGGGGCTTGCAACCTCCAGGCCCATTAAACAAAGTATTAAGTATTATAATATGCACATAGTTATGTCTATAGGTGTCCTTAGCAATTAGGCTATTCTGCTGAGGGGTTATGCATAGCTGCAGCACCAGGTCAATGATTAGTCATTATTGGTGTCCAACTTGCAGACTTGCAACAGGATTACTTTATATTTGACTTGACAAATTTATTCCGCATTTGTGTGAGTCATACAGATCGAAGGTAAGTTCCTTCTTCCATGAACTCACTAACACATTTACGATCTTCAAGATAATACTGTATACACTGAATAGCTAGGTGTAACACTGAGATACGGAATAGCCCCGCCCCCCGCAATTCTACTCACAGTTTTGCGGATAGCAGTTCCTCTTGTGCACTCAAGGCATGAACAACTGTAGTAGATTCCCCTACAAATCCACGGACTACAGTAGAGGACTAGACTACGTGACCTACCGCACTGCTCGCACTCACCAACCTAAGGAGCCCCACCCACCATGAATGCGCAAAGGTTCAAAGGTCAACGTTCGGATTTTCCTCCGAAGACCTCCGTATTCCTCATGACATCCTAAGTAGCTATTGTGTATTGTATGTTTTCTGTTCACTTCTTGACATTATCTTTCAAACCATTATTTGGTCACACTCTGTCTGATAACTACCAGATCCACAAGTAGCTAACTTGAACAAAACCTGTTGTCATAGTGCAGCCATTTATCATGGCTTTAGATCTATATATGCACTGAAAGCTAGTCATTGACCTTACATTTAACATGGCCCAGCAATGATTCTGAACGAAATGCATGCCTCTGCTATAAGTGGAAGTCACCTCCATATCTTTTAGATATGAATTATCATCTTGACTTTTGTTACACAAGATTAGTTGTCAAGCTTCTATGAGCTCCATTATAGCCATCACTGTTACAACACATCTTCCACAGTGATCTTTCGTGTGGAACGTCTGATTACCGCATCAAGGTGTCACATAGTACGAGGTTTGATATTCGGATATGTCCGAAGAAGATATAATTACAGCACTTTCTCAATGGAATCCTTATCTGGCATAAAATCATACATTTACCATACTAAGAGAATATACTAAAATGCATAAAATTACTAGACTATTAATACAGTTACTGAGTTTCTGCTCTTGGATCATGTTCCCGTTCTTCAGAGTGATGTTGGGTGAGATCATGCAGCTGTATGTGAAATGATGCAATTTTGAACATCTGTCATGACAATGACTAGTATTATTACATAATCCAGTTGTGCATCTTGGTTTTTTTCTTTACTATTTTACCCTTACCTTTGCTATCGATTTTTCCACACCAATAATATTATTCCAATGGCTACATGTAGGATGGGTAGTACTAGTATAACGAAGACCAACAGTCCAAACAAGCTATCATTGTTCTCTAAAGGGTTGGAAAAAACAAGTATTATCATGTCACATCTTGATTGCATGCACAAAACCTTTGGATCATGATTGTTGACAAGCACTGATATCAAGGTTCCCATGGAAATGCAGTTCTTTCACCAAAGTGGTTAAACTACAAAGTTAACGGTTGAATTCATACGCTACAAAAAGCTAGCTACTCACAATAAATTTTCACACACCTTTTATCATCCAAAAAACTGGAAGACGAAAGGACTTGCACAAGTCCTTTTCGACTGCAGTTTGCTATTAATGCTACTTGCTGGTTGTTACTATAGCTACATGATTGCGCATACACTGTACCTTGCACGTACTATCATGCTATCATGCTACTCTCATCAATTGCCATCCGGCAAACAGTCCAAACTGGTAAAAAAAACTTTATCCTTGCCAGTTAGACTGAGTGCACACCTACCTGGTATTGTGGGAGATGGTGTGGCTTCTGCTTCTGTTGTGAATGTCCCATCACATGAACCAACTACTGTTGTATCAATTGCAGTATCAGTGGCACTAATCGAGTAACAGTACGTGGTCTCAGCAGTCAGGTTCACAAGCTGTATCACAGGTGCCATGAATTGCATTGTGATGTTGCTCGAAGATGATTCAGAACACGGTCCATATGTTATTGTGAGGTTGGATGTAATATCACCGACTTGTAACCAGATAGTCGCATTGTTTTCCTGGACTGATGAAGTCCTATTTACAAATTTAACTGCCACTGCAGCACAAAAAGAAAATTAACTAACATCGCGGTTGTATATTCCTGCATGATTACATATTGTACTCAAACATCACTTCCATGTGTGTTCTTAACCATGGAGGAATGAAAATATTGTTTTGACTGCTTTGTTGTTTTGATATGTGAGGTTAGTTTTGAGCATGCGGGAGTCATATAGTTTAATATGACTGTGGCATTCCAATTGTAGTTATATATTATGTGAACACAATTGCATGGGATTCAACTCTAAGTGGGGTTTTTTTTTTGCATCTCCTTAATTTAACTCCGCCATGCATATCAACAAACCAAAATCTTACCAAAGTCGACTGTTGGGTTATTTTGGCTTTCCCTGTCATCAACCAGAGCAGACACCATGATGGTGTACCGAACACCAGCAACTACTGAGAGGGTGAATGATGTGGTGTTAGCTGGCAGCAACTCACTGCAACTGCCGTCACCATCACTTGAGGTACAGCTGAAGCTGTACATGTAGTTTTCCACTGGGGAACGTGGGGGCTGCACAGAGTGCAGAAGATAATCAAGTTGTAAAACAAGAAAGCCTTATATTGTTTGGGGGCTCCATATCAATGTACTATGTATAAAGTTGTCCATGAAGTTAGACTCGGCACAATGTAATTGTCTCTAAAAGTTTGATATCCATTCATGCTGTTACAGAATTTGAATTGCTGTTACACAATTTGATGAACATCGAAAATTAAGTAGCTAATGAGTCTGCTCACATTTTGGATGATGGATGCATCCAGATCAGACAATAACAATGCTGTTAATGTTGTACTGGAGACCTCTATTTTGTTGTCCGTGTTGTATCATACTTGGTCTAATGGCCTATATAGATATGTTGAGTTTGGTGTATGCATGCAGTATAGCTATATATGGCAAATCATTTTGCCATGGTTACGGTACCTGGAGGTGAGAATGACCTAAGTGATTATTGGTTGGAAGTAGTTACATACCTCCCAGGTAAAGGTGACAGTCCTCATTTGGCTTCCACACTCTGTCACATTGTTTTCTGTCATCAAATTCCTGGGTGGATTTGGCACTGCAAGATAAATGAACAACAGTAGCTTTCAGAATTGTCATGCACGGATGTTACAGCAATTAATTGACGTCACAATTAGTTCTCTATCATGGAAGCTATAGGTAGAGAAGTTACGCAAATGTCCATAGTGAAAGTGAACCATCAAATTGCATGCTTTTAGAGTAAACCAACGATTGAGTCTGTCAAAACTTGTGCGTCATATTGATCTCTTTAGTCCTATAGTTGAGAAATTGTCTACCCTAGCCTCTATAGCCTAAATCCGCATGTGGACTAACTGATCAAAATTAATGTGAACCATGCATGTTTGTATAGATAAGCACAGGTAAGTATTAATTAGTCACATGACAACTTCCATCCATTCATTCAGGTTGTGGCCATGATGACGTGATTAACTCTTATGTTAACCCATTCCAATAAACAATAGATCACTGTACAATGTAGCCTTGTTCCCTGGTGTTTGGAAGGGGGAGGGAAGCTAGCTTCCGAGCATCTGAAACGAGACTATGCAAAATGTATAATTACAGGCCGGGAACTGTGTTTCTCCATACCTGTGCAGTTTGTCACACTCAATGTAGTGTTGTAATTGCGCTCCGGGCCCAATGGTTCTCGTATTGGGGTACAGTTACCATTAAAGACGTGTTCCCCCTCACGAATTGAAACAAAGCATCCAATCCGAGTGTCAGTGTTGTTGGTCACATCAAGACTGGCATTGAAACTCAATTGAGAAGTGAAGGTTCCAGAAGAGCAATCATTAGCCACTTCCAGAAGGACTGGAGGCTCTGATCCTGGTATGTTAGTATTGCTACTTAAGTTCAATGCAGTGGCTGTGCAAAAATATACGCCACCATTCCACCAGTGCATAGTTTCACCACAATCAGCTGTGCAGCTGCAAACAACTTCTTCCCCATCACATACAGGAGACTGTGGTGTGCAACTGAAGTTTGCTAAGCCATTGACCAAGCTGTCACCTGTGAATTAATAAGAAGAAAAGATCGAGTCATGCATGCATGTGGTATAGCCTCATCCTTAATAACTTTTAGTGAGTTCATTTGCTCTGCCTATAACTGCACTTCTACTAGCTATTCAAACTAACATCCATGTATATATAGCCTCCAACAATGCACTGTGGTACAGTCAGTTATAGTCGGCATGAAACTATAATTAGCTATAGCTGATAGCTACACATGAACAAGGTTATAATAGCTACCTGCAAGTAAACCAAGTGAGAGTAGCAGAATGGTGTAAACGTGAAGATCCATCGATCTGTGGTATCAAGAAGCAGGACTTGTAAGTTTAACGTAATTTTGGGACTGAAACATGCAGTGATCCCAGCTAAAAGACCTGCATGCCAATGGCAGTGTTGTTACGATTACATTGAAAATGTAATCATTACAATTACTGATTACTTTAGCAATTTTTGTAATCATTACAATTACGATTACTAATTGAAAAGTTTTCTAAAATGTAATGATTACAATTACACAATTACATGTCAATTACTGAGAGCTTAAATACTAGGTAGACTATAATGTAAACTAAACAAGTTCCTTATTAACTTTAAGAAAAATGAGAGTTTCAAAGTTGTATCTGTTCACTCTTCACTGACTTGGACTAATTTTCACACTAAATATGCTAATTTCACAGTACAATCATGCATGCCATCTACAAGACTACATGCAATGTAATTTGTAATGATTACAACAAAATCAATTACAATTACCAATTACATTGAGTTTTGTATGTCATACAAACTCAATGTAATTGGTAATTGTAATTGATTTTGTTGTAATCATTACAAATTACATTGCATGTAGTCTTGTAGATGGCATGCATGATCGTACTGTGAAATTAGAAAATTGATTTTGTTGTAATCATTACAAATTACATTGCATGTAGTCTTGTAGATGGCATGCATGATCGTACTGTGAAATTAGCAATTTTAGTCTAATTACCATTACCATTACCCTTACTCCAAAATTGTAATCAATTGTAATCGATTACAATTACAAATTACAATTACAACATTCCTGATGATGCCATGTGCCATGCATGGCCAAGCACAACCCACAAGATGTATTGTTATGATAAACATATAGAAATGCCTATTGTCATGAGACATCTGCAGGCCTCTGACATCTATTGCAAATGTCGGGAATCTCTATAGAGTCATGACGAAGTGGAATGTAACTTCACTAGTGGAACGGTACTAGCTGCAGGTATCTAAACTTGGCACAGGCACATGTATAATATATGTTCTGCGACTCTGGAATGGGTGACAGCCTAGGTTAACTATCGTATTGATCTTAATACACAGCTGTATCATACTATCTTACACAATTTTGGGTTTTAATAATACAGAACATAATTATTGAGCTATAGAAGCAACTCTCTTTATACCAACAAATGACTGCAAAAGCTGTCGTGACCTCCCATAAGCCCATAGGAATTTATAAGTTAATACTAGGCGTTATACCTTAATACATGCAGGGTTTTGCTTCATTAAGCTGTAACAGTTTCTTATGCTTGGTAAAGAGGAATTGTCCTCCCGGCAGTTTTCATGAAGCAAGAGATGGGAATTTTGTCACATGCATGGATACGGAACAATGTTGTTTTAGTTAACTAAAACTAAAACTATAATGCCTTTTAGTTTGGCATATTTCACCTTAGTAATTAAAACTAAAACTAAAATGAGGACTGTCTCAGCCTGTTAATTAAAAACTACAACTAAACTACAATGAAAATCACCCAAAAATGGTGGTTACTAAAACTAAAAGAGCCTTTACTAACCCTTTTGAGATTTAGTAATTAAAACTAAAACTAAACTAAACAATGCGACTTCTACCTAATTAAAACCAAAAACTAAACTATTTCAGTTTTAGATAACTAAAACAACATGGATACGGAAGTGATAGCCTGACAGTGTGCTTATCATTTCAAATTGTTGCTTCAACAAAGTGGATAGCTCTCGACCTCTCGTGTTGATTCTAGTATTTCATGCAGTACTGTATAAGCATTCTGTAGGCGTTGGTTCGTGTTAACTCCATGTCGCCACTTAATATCAACTGTATTCTTTGTATCAGCGTGGGGAAAGGTAATTACCCAAACTGTAGTAACAATGGCCGGTATGTGAGGCATGCCTACTATATTCTTTGTATCAGCGTGGGGAAAGGTAATTTGTAGTAACAATGGCCGGTATGTGCATGAGGCACTGCCTACTATACAATGTAGCTACACTACAAAGCTACATGTTACTGAAAGAAACAGATCATTGTAGATATCTGAGAATTACTTCACAATCATGTATAGCACTTATTAATGGTGTGAAATATCAATGCACAATAATATTCTTGCCTTCATGCCCTATACGGTAGCTCTTAGACTATCACACCTTCACAATTGTGTTCAAAGCGGGAGCAGCCTTTTCTCTGTACATTATTTGATACGTAGATATAGCTAAGTAGTTTATTCAACAAGTATACGCTGGCTTCATCACTAAAATGTTCCATTGTCAATCCAACAACACAAATATGAATACATTTTACCTCACAAAGCACAGCTATACAATTGTCGATACGTGAATGTCATAACTTAAGTTCCAATATTGCAATGAATGTTTGCCTAGAATTATATACATGTTTGTACAGCACCCATGCAGATGGCGCCAGCAAGTATTTGCTACAATGCTCTTCATGGATTCAGATATCAATAAATATTGCAATGGGTTTATGCCAGGTCCATGATTAATCATTATTGGTGTCCAACTTGCAGAATTGCAATAGGATTGACTTTATATATAGCGCGAGTAATCTTATCTAGGTCCATACTTGACTTGACAATTTGTTCCGCATTGGAGTGGGTCGTAAGTTCCTTCTTCCACGAACTCACTAACACATTTACGGTCTTCAAGTAGGCCTTGGCGGATTTTGCTCAAACTTTTTCCTATTTTTCTTGTCTTGTTATTAACCTATTTTTCTTTTTAATTCACCTATTTTTCTCAATTATGCTGGCTGAAAATTTCACATCATACAGCAATACACGCTTATAAACACTTGCAAACTGATTCTGAGTTACAGCGTCACTGTGACAGTGAGTGTACAACAAAATTAATGAGTTAGAATTCTTGTAAATTCAGTGCACATCAACTAGAACAAACTAACAGGCCACATGCTGTACTAGTCGATATACTTCTGACTAATACAAACATGTAACATGTACGTAGCCATAGCCTACGTAGCTAGCCTAGTGGTAGTCTACATTGCTACTTCAAAACCTGTACCTGAGTTTTTTCAAGCCTACAAATTATAAATCCCATTTGTACCTATATATTTTTCTCATCAGAGTCAGAAATTGTACCTATTTTTCCTAGCATAATTCACTATATACTCAGAAGCACCTATTTTTTCCACTAGCAAAATCCGCCAAGGCCTATCTTCAAGCCAATACTGTACGAATAGCTAGGTATAACACTGGGATACGGTATAGCCCCGCCCCCCGCATGCGCAATTCTACTCACAGTTTTGTGGATAGCAGCTCCTCTTGTGCAGCATGAACAACTGTAGTGGATTCCCCTACAAATCCACGGACTACAGTAGTTAGAGGACTAGACTACGTGACCTAACACACTCGGGCTAGTCGCGTATTAATTCAATTAGCGTGCTACGCGCGAGTATTGTTTTCCAGCTGTACTGTCAATTTTCGTGAACCTATTGACCTTTTGCGGAAGTCAATTAGACATCGTGGAAAGTGTAGAGGCAGCCAGTGCGTGCCAAGGCGTCGTTGTACGTTTTGTGGGCGAAGTCTCTGGATAAAGCTGTTGTTGTTCGGGCGAAAGTTATTTGAACCACAGCCCAGTTTGACTGACGGAAGGACACCAATCCAAAAGAGAGATCCAGGATGTCCAGCAACTGTACTTTGCGGGTACGTATAGTTTTTGTCTAACCGCTGAACATAGTGGCAGTACAGAGCCAATTGTAGCCTAAAATGTGTCCTTGAAGGTGATTCGTGCTTGTACTCGAGCGTCCTGCTCTGGATACAAAGCAGCTGTCCGTCTAAACGATACGTACCCGCATTCTACGAGAGTGGTACTCGTGAGCTGTGGTTGTCATGAACTTGTCAGGTATGTTTCTGATTTTATTCTATGGTTTAAAATTGTTAGTAGCTTGTGTGAGGCTGCCTCCATGTGTTAGTATAGTGCTTCAGGCTGGTATCACAGAGTCGGTAGACTCTGTATGTAGGGATACGACGTACACGCAATACATGCCAATACAATAAAATCTCTCCAAATCTCAGAAACGGTACACTTATAAGCCTTTATAACCACATACCGTTCATCTTCGAGTGTTTTCATGACCAACAAGACTCCTCGCATCGCGAAAAACCCTCGCGAAAGTACCTCACCAGGTACTCGCAAAACGGGCAAATTGTTTTTCTTTCTTCTTCTTCTTCTTCTTTCTTCAGACAACTTAGCTCAACGTTGCCTCAATCTGTCACGATGGTTTTCGCACGAAACAGCAGCATTTTCAACCGAGCAGTGCAACGTCCCATCGCTTTTTCGCTACCTCCAAGTTTTCACCAGGCAGCTGCAGCTGCCCACTCAATAACTATGGCTTCGTTTGTCACGCCATTTTCACGTTCGTACGCATGCGCACTTAAACGATCACTTAGCAACGATACGTAATTATTACTCAAGATCGCTGAATTAGAAACAGTGGGGAAGATACGTTGACCGATGTGTTGTCAAACGAGGCACTCTTCTGAGGTTAGTCCCTGTACGCATGATTTAGCTAAGCTTATATTGCTATATTCTGTGAGCAGGGTGAATGCCTATCTCAACTCTCAACACCCATATGAATGTCCCTACTATAAACTGTCTATGCCATGGTCTTCAGACAGGGAGAACACAGTGGCTTTGTCATCCATCTAGGAACAGTTGACTTGAGATGCCCGGGCCTGATTCTTCAGCCAATGCTGGAAGTGTAATAGTCTACCTGAGTAATATTCCAAGGCAAGGACACCTACTGCCCAGGTGCCTGTGAGGTCACTGACTCTTGCAGCAAACTTCAGCTCAAACATGCGCCTGCTGCCAAAAAAATTTACGTAAACAAGTAATAAAAAACATTAAAAATGTAGCAGGATGTAGGGATACCAGAACGGCAAAAAGTAAGGAAACAAGGTAGGGATGATCGCACAAAACAGTGAAGTATACAATCCCCCTACATATCGTTTTTCATTATACACGTATATGGAAAAAGATCTCTGTAGGGGGGTTGTATACTTCACTGTTTTGTGCGATCATCCCTACCTTGTTTCCTTACTTTTTGCCGTTCTGGTATCCCTACATCCTGCTACATTTTTAATGTTTTTTATTACTTGTTCTATTTAGTGCGCGCCGCTCTGCGCAATGCGCCGAAGACTAGCCCGCGACCTTAAGTCAGCCTCAAGTTTTATAAGTACTTGCAGGAGTACTGATTTTGTAGAACTTCAAGAACTTGTAACTTGAATGAGATACAATGTTTGAATGTTTTGTTTACATTTGTAGTTATTTTGGTTTATTGTAAATTTGTTTATTATATTTTGGTTTCCATGGAGACCCTCACTGCACATGTAAACAAACAAACAAAATGGCTGTGCGCAATGATTACTACTTGAAACGCGGCAGGTTGAAAGCAGTTAAGTCCGAACAAACTACATACGTGCGGATTCCTTACCATGTGACCTATCAAGGTCTGCCTGGATATAAGACGTAAGGTCTGGGTAGTATGGAGCGATTCATGCCAAAAATTGGACAAACAACGCACACAATACGCATAATCGAACGTCTACCACACGCATCTCACATTAAGTGCAAAATAGCCAAGCAGATCTGTGCATGTCCATTTCACCGGCGATAAAACGCTATAGACCGACCGCGTTTTGCCGTGAAGTCAATCCTTTCATGTTGAGCAGCTGTTACTGTCAATGGTAGTCCATTGGGAAGTCAGACAAACCTAGTTAACACCTAGCTACAACACAAAGCTACGGGCCGCAGACTAAGGGCCATAGTAGTGACAGCAAAGCTAAAAGCTTACACGCGGCAGCCATTCAATTTCCGTAAACTATATGACCACCTCCGCGAATTGTGTGCAGGAGAATGCTTACTCACCAACCAAAGGAGCCCCACCCACCGTGAACTCGCAAAGGTTCAAAGGTCAACGTTCAAACGAATGAATTTTCCTCTGAAGACCTCTGTATTCCTCATGACATCCAAAGTAGCCATTGTTTATTGTATGCATGTTTTCTGCTCACTTGTTGACATTATCTATCGAACCATTATTTGGTCACACTCTGTCTGATAACTACCGGATCCACAAAACCTGTTGTCAAAGTGTAGCTATTTATCTTTAGATCTATATATGCACTGAAAACTAGTTATTGACCTTACATTTAACATGGCCCAGCAATGATTCTGAATGAAATCTCTGCCTCGGCTATTAATGGAAGTCACCTCCATATTTTTAGATATGAATTATCATCTTGACTTTTGTTACACAAGATTAGTTGTCAAGCTTCTTTGAGCTCCATTATACCACATCAAGGTGTCAAATAGTACAAGGATTTGATATTCGGACATGTCCTCCGATAATTTATTCACTGGTATAGGTAACACAAATGCATCAAACTGCTGTTCACACACTGAAGTATAGCTAGAATAAATCACTTTCCTTGTGGAATTTCTTATCTGGCATAAAATCCTAATGGATAAAATTACAGTTTCTGAGTTTCTGCTTCTGAATCATCCTGCTCTTCAGAGTCATGCTGATCATGAGTGAGATCTGCAGCTGTGAATTAATGCAATTTTGAACATCTCTCGTGACAATGACTAGTATTATTGCATAATCCAGTTGTGCATCTTGGTTTATTCTTTACTATTTTACCCTTACCTTTGCATTTTTTCCGTACCAATAATATTATTCCAAGGGTTACATGTAGGAGGCCTAGGATGGGTAGTATAGCGAAGACCAACAGTCCAAACAATCCATCATTGTTCTCTAAAGGGTTGGAAAAAAACAAGTATCATATCATGTCACATCTTGATTGCATGCACAAAAACTTTGGATCATGATTGTTACTGATATCAAGGTTCCCATGCATGGAAAAACAGCTCTTTCACCAAAGTGGTTAAACTACAAAGTTAACAGTTGAATTCATACGCTACAAATAGCTAGCTATAGCTACCCCCAATAAAAGCTCAACCTTTTTTTGCTGCTGGATGCCTATAAGGAACATTAAAGTGCTGTTTATGGAATTGCTAGCTAGCCGCTGGCTAGCTATAGCTTGCTAGCTAGCTAATTTTCACAAACCTCCTTTTATCATAAAAAAAAAAACTGGAAGACAAAAAGGACTTGCAAAGTCCTTTTCGACTGCAGTTTGCTGTTCTAGATAATTATTATTTTAATGCTACTTGCTGGTTGTTTCTATATATAGCTACATGATTGCGCATGTACTATCATGCTATCGTGCTACTCACATCAATTGCCATCCATGCAAACAGTCCAAACTGGTAAACTTTATCCTTGCCAGTTAGACTGTGTACACACCTACCTGGTATTGTGGGAGATGGAGTGGCTTCTGCTGCTGTTATGAATGTCCCATCACATGAACCAACTACTGTTGTATCAATTGCAGTTTCAGTGACACTAATCGAGTAACAGTACGTGGTCTCAGCAGTCAGGTTCACAAGCTGTATCACAGGTGCCATGAATTGCATTGTGGTGTAGCTCGAAGATGATTCAGAACACGGTCCATATGTTATTGTGAGGTTGGATGTAATATCACCGACTTGTAACCAGATAGTCGCATTGTTTTCCCGGACCGATGAAGTGCTATTTACAAATTTAACTGCCACTGCAGCACAAAAAGAAAATTAATTAACATAACGGTTGTATATTCCTGCATGACTACATATTGTACTCAAACATCACTTCCATGTGTGTTCTTAACCATGGAGGAACGAAAATGCAGTTGTAATTGTTTTGACTGCTTTGTTGTTTTGATATGTGTGGTTAGTTTTGAGCATGTGGGAGTCATATAGCTAGTTTAATATGACTGTGGCATTCCAATTGTAGTTATAATATGTGAACACAATTGCATGGGATTCAACTCTAAGTGGGTTTTTTTTTGCATCTCCTTAATTTAACTCCGCCATGCACATCAACAAACCAAAATCTTACCAAAGTCGACTGTTGGGTTGTTTTGGCTTTCCCTGTCATCAACCAGAGCAGACACCATGATGGTGTACCGAACACCAGCAGCTACTGCGAGGGTGAATGATGTGGCGTTAGTTGGCAGCAACTTACTGCAACTGCCATCACCATCAGTTGAGGTACAGCTGAAGTTGTACATGTAGTTTTCCCCTGGGGAGAGTGGGGGCTGCACACAGTGCAGAAGATAATCAAGTTGTAAAACAAGTAAGCCTTATATTGTTTGGGGGCTCCATGTGAAATCAATGTACTATGTATAAAGTTGTCCATGAAATTAGACTCGGCACAATGTAATTGTCTCTGGAAGTTTGATATCCATACATGCTGTTACAGAATTTGATGAACATGCCCAGGTTCAACTGCATCAAAAATTAAGTAGCTAATGAGTCTGCTCACATTCTGGATGATGGATGCATCCAGATCAGACAATAACAATGTTGTACTGGAGACCTCTATTGTCCGTGTTGTATCATACCTGGTCCAATGGCATAGATATGTTGAGTTTGGTGTATGCATGCAGTATAGCTATATATGGCAAATCGTTTTGCCATGGTTACGGTACCTGGAGGTGAGAATGACCTAAGTGATTCTTGGTTGGAAGTAGCTACGTACCTCCCACATAAAGGTGACAGTCCTCATTTGGCTACCACACTCTGTCACATTGTTTTCTGTCATCAAATTCCTGGGTGGATTTGGCACTGCAAGATAAATGAACAATAGTAGCTTTCAGAATTGTCATGCATGCCTTGGATGTTACAGCAAATAATTGATGTCAGCCACCAGTTAATTCTCTATCATAGATCAAGATATAGCTAGAGGTATTTGCAAGTTACACAAATATCCATAGTGAAAGAAAGTGAACCATCAAATTGCATGCTTTTATATTAGAGTAAACCAACGATTGAGTCTGTCAAAACTTGTGCGTCATATTGATCCTATAGTTGAGAAATTGTCTACCCTGGCCTCTATAGCCTAAATCCACATGTGGACTAACTGATCAAATAATGTAAACCATGCATGTTTGTATATAGATAGCACAGGTAAGAATTAGTCACATGACAACTTCCATCATGCAGGTTGGGTCCATGTTGACGTGATAAAACTCTTCCAGCAATGTTAACCCATTCCAATAAACAATAGATCACTGTACAATGTAGCATGTTCCCTGGTGTTCGGAAGGGGGAGGGAAGCTAGCTTCTGAGCACCTGGAACGAGACTATGCACAATGTATATAATTACAGGGAAACTGTGTTTCTCCATACCTGTGCAGTTTGTCACACTCAATGTAGTGTTGTAATTCCGTTCCGGGCCCAATGGTTCTCGTATTGGGGTACAGTTACCATTAAAGACGTGTCCCCCCTCATGAATTGAAACAAAGCATCCAATCCGAGTGTCAGTGTTGTTGGTCACATCAAGACTGGCATTGAAACTCAATCGAGAAGTGAAGGTTCCAGAAGAGCAATCATTAGTCACTTCCAGAAGGACTGGAGGCTCAAAACCTGGTATGTTAGTATTGCTACTGAAGTTCAATGCAGTGGCTGTGCAAAAATATACATCGCCATTCCACCAGTGCATAGTTTCACCACAATCAGCTGTGCAGCTGCAAACAACTTCTTCCCCATCACATACAGGAGACCGTGGCATGCAGCTGAAGTTTGCTAAACCATTGGCCATGCTGTCACCTGTGAATATTATAGAATCATGAGAATGATAGCATTATGTGGTTCATGTACAAAATGTTTCATAAGACTTGCATAATGACATAACTTATGTGTTGAAGAAATGCATGGGGCTTGCAACCTCCAGGCTTATTAGATAAATATGTCTCATACATAATATGTCTATAGAACTATAGGTGTCCTTAGCCATTAGGCTATTCTGCCGAGGAGAACGGCCAGTAGAGGGGAAGAGGCTCTGGGATTTTGCCTTACTCAACGCACAGGTGAAAGTGGTGTGTTTCAGATCATATATCTGATGCACATCAATTTTAATGAGTAGCTTATATACAATGATAGTATATAGCTATACCTGCAAGTAAGCAAGATGAGAGCAGTAGAATGTAAACTTGAAGATCCATCAATCTGTAATGACAAGAAACATAAGCAGTCATCCAACACTAGGCATATATCTACGTAGATCTGGCATCCATTAGTTTTGATTATTGAGAATCTTACATTATGAAATGGAACGTTAACAATACAGCTCATGCTAAGTTGCAATCTGCAGACATTTAGCCACCGCCTGCCCTTCATCACTGAAAGGTTCCATTGTCAAACCAACAACACAAATATGAATCCATTTTGCCTCACAAAGCACGACTATACAATTGTCGATACGTGAATGTCATAACTTAAGTTCCAATATTGCAATGAATGTTTGCCTAGAATTATATACAACATCATTATATGAGTACTGCACCCAGATGGCGCCAACAAATATATGCTACTACGCTCATTGTGGATTCAGATATCCTATAAATATTGCAATGGGTTCGTGCATGCATAGCTGCAGCACCAGGTCCAGTAAATGAATTATTATTGGTGTTGAATTGCAACTTGCAGAATTGCAACAGGATTACTTTATATATATAGCTAGCTATATAGCTGGTAATCATATATACTTGAACCGTATTGGAGTGGGTCATACAGAAGGTAAGCTCCTTCTTCCATGAACTCACTAACACATTTACAGTCTTCAAACTACGTGTAACACTGAGATACCGTGTAGCCCCGCCCCGCAATTTTACTCACAGTTTTGTTGCGGATAGCAGTTCCTCTTGTGCACTCAAGGCATGAACAACTGTAGTAGATTCACCTACAATCCACGGACTAGAGGACTAGACTACGTGACCTGCCGCACTCAGGAATGTTTACCAGAGGAGCCCCACCCACCATGAACGCACAAAGGTTCAAAGGTCAACGTTCAAACGATGAGGTCGAATGGATTTTTCTTCTGAAGACCTCTGAAGTCCAAATAATGGTTCGAAAGATACTGCCAAGAAGTGAGTAAAAAACATACAATAAACAATGGCTAGTTTGTATACCGTCACACATTATGACTTGGAATTCCAATCTGATAACTATACCACATCCACGTTTCTTGAACAAAACCTGTTGTCATAGTGTAGCCATTTATCTTTAGATCTATACACGGTCAAACTGTACTTATCCTGTTATGAATTTGTAAGAAGTCTCTAACAACTCCTGCATGGTTCAATCAATTGACAAAATTCAAAGTGGGCAAGCATGCAGTTCAGGTATAGGAGACATGACGCATGTGTGAATGCACTATGATTACTGTCTTCTGTATCCCGTCAGAGGATCAGAGTTGCATGGGGTATCATACCAAAAGTTGCATCTTTCATGGATTCTATATTAATCCCACTTGGCCCCCATTTTATTCTTTTACAGACTCAATTTCCGTCTGTGGTATTACTACCCTCATACCTGGAATGGTTGGTGGTTTAGTGCATTATCTTCACCGTAGGTCTGAGCAAAGTCCACCAGGGCCTAAAATTAGCAATGGACTAGTAGTACGAGTCACTTGGGCAAATGCTGAACGCACTTTAGTTGGCTGCAAGTCTCATGATATTTGATGACATAATTGAGCAGCTATTCTTTTCTCCTTCGATCTGTGTATCCCCGTAAAACTATGACATCTGCTGAATTGAGTGGCAGCAAAGTTGCCTAGTAGTTATTGAAAACCATAATGACAAGGAGGGCCAGTTAATATGATGCTAGAAATGCTTTGCAAAACGGTTTGTAGAGATTGCTAGCAAAGAAAAAACCATGTCACGAGTGCATGGTATTATTATTGTTTGCCCATGCACATATGAGATCGAGTGATCGAGAAAAGGTGTTTCTGTTTCAATATGCAATGGTTGGGTTTGGTTTCAGCAGGTCTAATACCATGTTGATTTTCTGCTTTTTAGTATGATTTCTGTACATGCTCCAGTTCTTCAGTGTCATACAAATTTCATATCATTACAATGACTATAATGATTAAAGAATCTATAGTTGCATCTTGGTATTATGATCATAACACTTACCATACTTTTACAATGACTGCCACATTGTATTGCAAATAATCCATAGAGTCCATTGCATGCTATTGGTCTCTACAGGGTTGAAAATACAAGTTACATGTCACTGGCATTCTGATTGCATGCACCAAACTTTCCTTATAAATCTGTCAATCAAATTCATGCTAGAGTGAAATGTTTGCTTGCTTGCTTCCAGTGTACTGTATACCTTGCAAGTACCATCATGCTCCCATGCTACTATGACGTGCATGCGTGGAGAGTCCAAACTGGTATACGTGTTTCCTTACCGGTTAGACTGTGTACAGACCTATACCTGACATCGTGGAAGGTGGTGTGCATGGCTTCTGCTTCTGTTGCAAATGTCCCGTTACATGAACCAACTACTGTTGTGTCGCTTCCAGTGTCAGTGACATTATAATCAAGTAATAGTACGTTGTCTCAGCACTTAGGTTCGCAAGCTGTTTCACTGGTGCCATGAATTGCATTGTGGTGTTGCATTGTGGTGTAGCTCGAAGATGATTCAGAACACGGTCCATATGTTATTGTGAGGTTGGATGTAATATCCCCGACTTGTAACCAGATAGTCACATTGTTTTCCGATGAAGTCCCATTCACAAATTTAACTGCCACTGCAGCACAAGTACAAAAAGAAAATTAAATTACTAACAATAACGTCACGGTTGTATAGATTCCTGCATTATAAATATCACTTCCTTGTGTGTTCTTAACCATGGAGGAATGAAAATGATGTAATTGTTTTGACTGCTTTGCTGTTTTGATATGTGTGGTTAGTACTACAGTATGCTTGAGCATGTGGGAGTCATGTATTATAGTTTAATGAGCCCTGTGGCATTCCAATTGTATACAATTGCATGGGTTTCTTATACATAACTCAACTTAAGTGTTTTCTGCATCTCCTTAATTTAACTAGCTACACCATGCATATCAACAAACCAAAATCTCACCGAAGGCGACTGTTGGATTGTTTTGGCTTTCCCTGTCATCAACCAGAGCAGACACCATGATGGTGTTCTGAACACCAGCAGTTACTGAGAGGGTGAATGATGTCCTGTTATCTGACAACGACTGCAACAACCGTCACCATCAGCTGTGGTACAGCTGACGTTGTAGCATGTCACTGGGGAGAGTGGGGGCTGGGCAGAACATGATTAGGCTGTTTTCAATTCAGTTAAACATGCTCTGTAGATAATTGTTCTATATTAAATCTTTGCATGCTTAGACAAGTAAAGTTCATAGTCAAGTTGGAGAATTGAAATTGCTTCAATTTCAGCAAAGATGCATGCATGTGTGAAAATGGACTCAGTAGATGTCTCTGGAAGTTTGACACTTCAGATGATGAACACTTGAGGAGGTTCTATATAATCAGATTTTGGATTATGCCGGTCTCAATGCTTCATCCAGCAGACATTGAGCAAGGGTACAGCATGAGGCAATGAAACACCTATTACATTCTGCTTCCCAAGGGGGGAAGCAAAAACAGTAGTCAAAACAAACAAAGCAAAATACAAGAAGATACATACCAAAGTACACAACTCACTAAAAGCTCATGCACAACAGGAAGTAATCCTCTGTCTCCTTAGAAACAAAGGAGGAGCCCTATAACACCTGGTCTGCAGTGCTACATGTGGCTAATTGTAATCATTGCGTGGGTGTAGGTGCATGTTGTGTATTATTTAGACATGCTTTTACAGCTCAAATTACCAGTACATGTGCTCAATCAAAACAATGAAGGTAAGTGTTTCCTCCTCCTGGGATGTGGGAGCACAAGGTGGTTACTGTGACCATAGATATAAGACACGGAACAGGATTGGAAACCGGGCAGTTTTCACCAATTAGCGCGGACCATCGGCGTTTGGCCGGAAGCCCATCTCCAGAAGGGGTCAGAGGTCAGATCGAGTGTGCATTATTTAATTTATTTAATTTAAAGTAACTGTTCGCTTGTGCGCTGATGCTTATTGTGCGCTGTTGCTAATTCAAGCTTCGGGAACTAACTATATACGCAGATGGCCTCAAGCAACGACATCAGCGAAAGGGAGAAAGAGACAAGAGGTAGGCCTAGTACTATTTCTGTCATGATCTATGGTGTGATCATGCACATGGATCATTGATGTAGCTAAGATGGATCGCAGTACTGTTGGGAGGAGGAGGCTGATGAATTACACTGGGTAACTGTCCGTGGTTTCTCTTTTACTAGTGCCTTTCTGGAAAAGTGCAAGCAAGCAAGAAGAGTGTGCAGAAGTCTAAAGGAATTAGAAAAAACCTTCCTAAGATTAATTCCAAATCTCATGAGTAACTTTCTGTTGTTTATCATTTTCATAATTGACATGCGATGATGAAGATAAACCATACATATAAGACAAACGTAGGACCTGCATGGTGCATGTGTACTATACTGTGTTAGTTTCTTCCTACATGCGTGTCTCTTTCTACATGTGTGTGCAGAGGTGTATTTTCATTGCAAATATCTTTGGCACTTTGGCCCCCGGCAATTTCCTTTTCACTGGACCACGGCAAAAAGAGTTCATGACACGCAGTGCCTGTGTGTTTCGGTAGTATTCCTGTACACTTGGGTTGTCACTGGTACCCCCTCGTTGTCTTTGGCATCCAAAAAAGTTTTCGAGCGGATCTTGGCAAACATGCTGGCTGAGGAATGCCAGCTGATTCTTTACCTCGGGGAGGGAGAAGAGGTACCGCACCAGGCCCACAAAAGACATAGCTGAATAAAAGAAATATACAAAGTGATTGTTAGCATGGGATTTGGAAGAATGAACAATCACAAGATACCAATAATGCAAGGACATACCAGTCATTCGAAGACCTAATCGGGTTTCTGCACTCAACAACATCCGTTTCTTATCAGCACTGCTGAAATCTTGCCGGTCGTCCACACTCTTTTCCCACTTCTTCAAGTAGGGCAAGAATTCTTTCTCTAGCCACTATATACATAGAATGATGTATTGGATTTGCTCACCCTGGAGTGGAGAGCACTGGCATCGGGCAGTGGGGTTGACGTGTATGCCGACAAAGGTAAGCTGACGATAACTCCGAAGGATTGGCATCATCGGCAGGAAGAGATACAGGATCAAGCGGAACAGAAACTACGAGTTCACTACATTCACTATACTTCTTCCGCTCAAAATTCTTCCTCGCATCAAACCTCAATCTCCTCCTCCTCATACCTATAGCAATAGAGCAAAAGAGCGATCAGAGCTTAGAGTGAAATGAATAGCTGCATGTACAGGCAACACGTCTCCAAGATGGGTTTATCCCGATAGGCAAATAGTTAATCTACCCTGTGGTACCAATGAACCTTGGTCAGGCCTTCCTCCTCTATAGATTTGGTCCCACAAAGCTAGGCATCAGCAAGAACTCAAAAGTGGATTGAAAAGTACATCTTAACACGTTCAGACACCGCCTATACCCAATTAGAGCCCCCATCCCAGTAGAGCAATCCCTGACCTATATATTCATGCACTCACTTGCTTCTGTAACCGTCTGATAACCGTACTCCAGTCCCACAAACTCTTCGCCTCCAGTCTCCTTGAAAAAACACCTCTTAAACACAGTAAAGACACAGCCGTCAGTCGCAATCTTCACATTCGATGACTGATTAACACAAGCGCGGATGGCCCGCGCCGATCAGTACAGACATATTGCGCTCACGTGACTTGTTTCCAATCCTGTTCCGTGTCTTATATATGCTGTGACAACCTACAACTGAGAACCCGGCCCTCTTTCTTGTAGTTGTAGCTAGCTAACTGTGATGACTGTGCATTGGCAACACACTGGTTTTGCTGTTTCCCCCCCCCCCCCCCCCTCCAGTCGCATATTTTACGCCCTGGAATGTCTGCAAGGCTGTTGTGTTAGAGATTACTATCTGGTGTCTGTGCTCATTAACTCTTTAGGGTCCAAAATGTATTGAAATCTCCCCCACAGCATAAAATGGCATCTGCACGCAGCGTTGAGTGTTGCCCAGGGCGCGCAGCGTCCAACAAAACTCGGGAGGGTGCCCCTGGCTGTTAACAGCAATGATTACACTCACCGTTGACCAAGGCAGGAAGGGGCGGGGGCACTGGGTGGAGTCGATAACTGAGCTAGCTGTCGATAACTGAGCTAGCTGTCTGGTTAGTAGAACCCTTACAGCAACTGTGTTATGTTCTTACATATACAGTTCATCCTGCCAGCCAATGCCAGGTTATCACCATCAACACTACGAATAATAGCAGCACTGTCCATGCAAGGGAGTGTGATGCAGCTTGGGTTGAGTGAATTTTCACTGTTGTATATGTACACCAACTACTGCAGCACTGACTAAAGAGTTCCAATCCTAGCAGTAAGTTATTGCAATTCAGATACTTATTCATCTTAGGAATGGTCAATTACAGACATCCATTGTTCCCACAACTGACAAAAACTGCAGATAAAATGCAATAATTACGTATGTAGAATAAGTACTATGTACTCATTGCAATACTAGTATGATACTATAATATAATAAATTATACTGCTGTTACTTCAGCTAGTGATTATTATGTTTAGAACTGACAGTTTGCATGTCCATTGCAGAATTGGGTGGGTTGCTAATTCTATTTTTCTTCATCTATTGTGGACACAATAGATGATGACGATGGTGGTGATGATAACTATTGCAACAACTAGTACTCCAGCTGGGACCCCAGCAGCAATTGCAGGAATGTTGATAGTGGTCTCTACAGTGTAAGATATATGCAATGATTAGAAATGCTTCCAGAACTAGAGGTGTTCATAGAACGCATACCCCGCGCTGTCATGAACGTCTACAGGCCAGGATGCATGCAGTGCAGCTACAATCGACGTGACATCTCTGCCGACGCGCATCGAACAAGGCGGCTATCACGTATACTGTGTTCGTGTATGGCCATATCCAAGGTGTGGGAGTGACCGCTTACCGTATATACTGGAGAGGTGGAGCCAAATGTTACGAATAATAGGAAATAGCTGGAAAAACCAGCAGAAACAATAGCCACGATGCCTGTGAAGTACATAGATCGTGAGAAAACACTGTTTCCTAGCGGTCATCTCGAAGCATGAAGTTTCCAAATGCACCGTGTGTCCTGTTCTTGATGGGACTCTGAGGTCACGAAGAGGTGGAGCCAATGTTATGAATAGTTATGAAAGTAGGAAATAGCCGAAATACAGCGAAACGGAGCGACTTGACTTCAGTCAGGTACACATAGAGCAGTTTTTTGCTATTTGCTATTGTTTGACTCCATTTCGATGGTTTATGAGGGTCTATGTGGCGAGATTTCAATTTTTTTCGAGTCACTGACAGACTGACTGACAGACAAAACCGATTGCTTAACCCCGCTTCGCGCATGCGCGCGCGGGGTAATGACTTCCATGCAGGATAGTCATTCAGCTTATAACACATTCAACACACCAAATTGAATTGAAGTGTTGTTCTTGCTTGGCCCAGCATTGCTCAAAGCTACGACCGTGATGTTGCAGACTGAACCCGGAGGGATCCTGCTCACATTGTGGGATGTAGCAGTAACGTTCTTAATGATGCTGTCATTACCAAAAATGTGATAATGAAGGCGGTATCCAATCGTGTCTGATAGACTAATTAGCTAAGTTAGAACCCTCTCAGCCCTGTCTTATCGTGTACACTTTTATGACCTCATGCGTGGGACTGGGAACAAGGCTAAGTTTCAGGTATACAAGTTTCTTTGAGCACATGCAAGGTCTAAAATTTAAAGTTTGCAACTAACCTTGCGATGGGGGGCCAGGGGGCCCAGTGAAATGCTTATTGCAACTAGGATACCCTGATTGGTGCACATGAAGTGCACAGCAACGTTTTCTTTTTCAGCAGTCAGGAACAAACCTGTGATGTCATGAATTGTAAGGCATGAGACAGCAGCAGCAACTCCAAAGGTATCTCATTATCTTCATATAGAGTATAATTATGTCAAGTAATGAGTGAATTCGAAGTGGGCAACTTACCCAGCCAATGTTGGGTGCAACCACCGGACGCAACTAACCCATAATTTTAGGCCCTGCTTGAGCACCATCTTGGCTGTAAAGGTTACGATTCTCGCTGAGTGGGGTTGGGAAATTTGTACAATTTTGAAGGCCGGGACTATTTCACGGAACGGAACGGAACACTTGAAAACACGAAACAGCTATATAAGTCCTCACTGCACAGTTTAAACTCCACAAACTGCATAGCTACCACTGGATAGAGTGAGACGAGCTCTTCGCGCTGGTACCCATTTTGCTGGAATCCTTGCTGCTGGAAAGAATTGGCTCAGAGCTCTACGAAATCGCGTGGGTGGAAGCTCGCTTATGGCTAACTTTGGTCGTAACTCTAATTAGCACTAACCATCATGTTCCAACAATATGGTTACCAGCATGTAGGACTCGTCGAGCTCTGTCCATTGGTGTACAGTTTGTAGAGATCAGATACTGCAGCAAGGACGTGCATAGCCGTTCCGTGTTTTCCAGTGTTCTGTTCCATTCCGTGAAATAGCCACCGCCATTTTGAACATCCTAATGTCATGACAAAAACTATATTTATTAAGGAACTCAATTATTATTGGGCATCTCTTTGCTATTTTACTAACTCATGACGCTTAATACATGCTTAGGAATTAGTATTGGTAGACGAAGACTAAGTGTTCATGTGTACAGATTTGTGTGTATGGATAGCTAGCTACATGCACATCTCTGACAATAACCACACAACTTGCCTTTTTGAAACAACATCAGTTCTTTCGGTAGCTAACAGCAGTAAACTTCTACAACACAGGAAAGGTTGCAATACCATAAATGCCAGTCATGTTGGTAAACCATGCAAGGCTTCAAATCAATCATGTGCAAGCAAGCAACAAACCCTGCAGTATATCTAGACAAGTACACTGACCTGGCGGGGTAGTTGGAGGTGATATGTGTCTTCTGCAGTTGTTGTGAGTTTTCCATTATGTAACCATTGTGCTACTTTAAAGAGTAATTGAGTAGCAGTTCATTGTCTCAGTATTTAAGTCAACAAGATGTATCTTTAGATCTGGTGTTTACATCATGGATGACAATGTAGTACAGTTATCAACAGATATAACTCTGGAACGCAAAAAAGTTAATGCACTCAACTTAAGGTATTATCTAGCTAAATACCTCATACAATGGCAATTAATTAGTACACAGGAAGTGACATCAGTTGCCGGATTATAGCCATGCTTAGAACCAATGTTTACTTATGAACAAGAGACCAGTGGAACTCTGTGCTCTTCATATTATGCAGTTCATGAGTATATACTATATAGGTCAAGTGAGCTTCAAATAGCTAATCATGTGGGAGAGTCAATAAAGCCCGTGTGCATGTGGACTCTCTGGAAGGTTGGGATCCATGATGTTACGGAACTTGGTGGACACTTTGGATGATTCGAAGTGTCACGAGCTCGAGACGCTTGAAACCACTCCTTCAAGACCGATGGCTAATCAATTATATCACTTACATATAACTGCTTACTTATGAAGAAGAGACCAGTAGAACTTGTATATATACTCTTCCCTATATGCAGTACATGAGTATGATCTCCTGGCAGCCAGTGCCAGGTTATCACCATAATACTACAGCACTTTCTCCTGCTGTCCAAGTGAGTGTGATATAATTATATATACAGCTTGGGTTGATTGAATTTCAGTTGTATTATGTACACGAACTGCTGCAGTACTGACTGAAGACTTCCGATCCTTAATTATGAAACCTAGCCGTAAGTTAATGCAGTAGCCATAGCAATGCAGATACTTAGGAATGGTCAATTGCAGATTATCCATTGTTTCTCACAACCAACAACAACTGCAGGTAAACAAAAATGCTCAAAAAATGCAACACTGAAATAAAATAAACCCTTGTAGAAATATCTTACACAAACAGAATCTGTAAGTATAAAATTAATTGCTATGAAATAGTAAAGGCATTGCTAATCACATTTTTTATGTCCATTGATCATTATCTTGTCTTCAATCTGACCAGTCCTAGAACCTGCATCAACTATAATATATTGAGTAAACCAGGATGATTTAGTGTGAATTCCCTGCACTTCATGATCCCTTCTGACTAAGTGTCATTTGAATTCATTACTATAACCACCCCGTAACAAAATTGCTGGATACCTGACCTTGAGAATCAGGGAATGTTATCATTGGTTATAATAGTGATGACACATGCAAGTAACATTATTTTCAGATGTACTTTTCTCCTTCAATCACAGGCTCCAGCTGCCGTTTGTGGGGTGTGGCAGTGCCACCACGTTGAGTGGGATCTGCAAATTTATAGTATACAATTCTGAACAATCTTCCTCATGCCATGACAATGAGTATCAAGGAACTCATTTGTGTATCTGTGCTATTTACTTCATACTTACTTTTCCGTTTATAATTATGGTAACAACAGCAGACTGCTAGTAGTACCAAACCAAGACTTCCAAGTACTAGTACTACAGCAATGATTACTCCAATGATTACACCAATGATACCCGGATCAGTGTCAGTGGTCTCTACAAGGTAGGATAATACAAGTTCCATGTTAGATTTGATCAAAGGAGCAAGGGAACAAAGGTTTCCAGTTCTCACACTAAGCTGCATAATATATTCATGGATATCTGTCCTTGAGAATCAGAATTGTGAATCAAATGCTATTTATAGCATGCCACCTATCCAGCCAATTTTTAGCAAACTTCCTTTCATCGTCCAAGAACTGGAAGATGAAAACGACTTGCATAAGTCCTTTTCAACTGCACGTTGCTGTTCTTGATATAATTGTATGTGCACCGTACCATCATGTTATCGTGCTACTATATCATGGCTGTCCATGCAAACAGTCCAAACCAGTTAGACTGCGTACACACCTACCTGGTATTGTGGGAGATGGTGTGGCTTCTGCTTCTGTTGTGAATGTCCCACTGCATGAGCCAACTACTGTTGTGTCACTTGCAGTATCAGTTGCACTAATCGAGTAACAGTACGTGGTCTCAGCAGTCAGATTCACAAGCTGTATCACAGGTGCCATGAATTGCATTGTGGTGTAGCTCGAAGATGAT
This sequence comes from Axinella damicornis, assembly GCA_963931865.1. Lineage (NCBI taxonomy): Eukaryota > Metazoa > Porifera > Demospongiae > Axinellida > Axinellidae > Axinella > Axinella damicornis. Next base: position 13,851,975 of record OZ007507.1, on the reverse strand, counting down.
TCAGAACACGGTCCATATGTTATTGTGAGGTTGGATGTAATATCACCGACTTGTAACCAGATAGTCGCATTGTTTTCCCGGACCGATGAAGTGCTATTTACAAATTTAACTGCCACTGCAGCACAAAAAGAAAATTAATTAACATATCGGTCGTATATTCCTGCATGATTACATACTGCACTCAAACATCACCTCCATGTGTGTTCTTAACCATGGAGGAATGAACATGCTGTTGTAATTGTTTTGACTGCTTTGTTGTTTTGATATGTGTGGTTAGTTTTGAGCATGTGGGAGTCATATAGTTTAATACGACTGTGGCATTCCAATTGTAGTTATGTGAACACATGGGATTCAACTCTAAGTGGGGTTTTTTTTGCATCTCCCTAATTTAACTCCGCCATGCATATCAACAAACCAAAATCTTACCAAAGTCAACTGTTGGGTTGTTTTGGCTTTCCCTGCCATCAACCAGAGCAGACACCATGATGGTGTACTGAACACCAGCAGCTACTGGGAGGTTGAATGATGTGGTGTTAGCTGGCAGCAACTCACTGCAACTATCGTCACCATCAGTTGAGGTACAGCTGAAGTTGTACATGTAGTTTTCCACTGGGGAGAGTGGGGGCTGCACACAGTGCAGAAGATAATCAAGTTGTAAAACAAGTAAGCCTTATATTGTTTGGGGGCTCCATGTGAAATCAATGTACTATGTATAAAGTTGTCCATGAAATTAGACTCGGCACAATGTAATTGTCTCTGGAAGTTTGATATCCATGCATGCTGTCACAGAATTTGTAGCTAATGAGTCTGCTCACATTTTGGATGATGGATGCATCTAGATCAGACAATAACAATACTGTTAATGTTGTACTGGAGACCTCTATTTTGTTGTCCGTGTTGTATCATACCTGTTCTAAGGGCATAGATATATTGAGTTTGGTGTTTGCATGCAGTATAGCTATATCATTTTGCCATGGCTATATACCTGGAGGTGAGAATGACCTAAGTGATTATCGGTTGGAAGCAGCTACGTACCTCCCACATAAAGGTGACAGTCCTCATTTGGCTTCCACACTCTGTCACATTGTTTTCTGTCATCAAATTCCTGGGTGGATTTGGCACTGCAAGATAAATGGACAACAGTAGCTTTCAGAATTGTCATGCACGGATGTTACAGCAATTAATTGATGTCACAATTAGTTCTCTATCATGGAAGCTATAGTTAGAGAAGTTACGCAAATGTCCATAGTGAAAGTGAACCATCAAATTGCATGCTATTAGAGTAAACCAACGATTGAGTCTGTCAAAACTTGTGCGTCATATTGATCTCCTTAGTCCTATAGTTGAGAAATTGTCTACCCTGGCCTCTATAGCCAAAATCCACATGTGGACTAACTGATCAATATTAATGTGAACCACGCGTGTTTGTATAGAGATAACACAGGTAAGAATAAGTCACATGACAACTTGCATCCATTCATTCAGGTTGGGGCCATGATGACGTGATTAACTCTTCCAGCAATGTTCACCCATTCCAATAAACAATAAATCCCTGTACAATGTAGCCTTGTTCCCTGGTGTTTGGAAGGGGAGGGAAGTTAGCTTCCGAGCATCTGGAACAAGACTATGCAAATGTATAATTACAGGGAAAATGGGTTTCTCCATACCTGTGCAGTTTGTCACACTCAATGTAGTGTTGTAATTCCGTTCCGGGCCCAATGGTTCTCGTATAGGGGTACAGTTACCATTAAAGACGTGTCCCCCCTCATGAATTGAAACAAAGCATCCAATCCGAGTGTCAGTGTTGTTGGTCACATCAAGACTGGCATTGAAACTCAATCGAGAAGTGAAGGTTCCAGAAGAGCAATCATTAGTCACTTCCAGAAGGACTGGAGGCTCAAAACCTGGTATGTTAGTATTGCTACTGAAGTTCACTGCAGTGGCTGTGCAAAAATATACATCGCCATTCCACCAGTGCATAGTTTCACCACAATCAGCTGTGCAGCTGCAAACAACTTCTTCCCCATCACATACAGGAGACCGTGGCATGCAACTGAAGTTTTCTAATCCATTGGCCATGCTGTCACCTGTGAATGAATAGAGTCATGCATGCATGTGGTATAGCCTCATCCACAACAACTTTTATTGAGTTCATTGGCTCTGCCTATAACTCATGCACTTGTAGCTGTTCAAACTAACATCCATGTATATAGCCTCCAACAATGCACTGTGGTACAGTCAGTTATATTAAGTTCTGCATGAAACTATTATTAGCTGATAGCTACACATGGATGATTTGAACAAGGTTATAGCTACCTGCAAGTAAACCAAGTGAGAGTAGCAGAATGGTGTAAATGTGAAGATCCATTGATCTGTGGTATCAAGAAGCAGGTAGATTAGCATATAATTTTGGTACTGTAAAACATGCAGTGACCCCAGATCGATGACCTGCCATGCATGGCCAGCAAGCACAATCCAGAAGATGTATTGTGATATGGATATATTGTAGATTGCAAGTCCGTTGTCTTACTCAGCATATTGTTGAATGAATTAGTGGTTTGAGGTTAACATTATTCATGACAATTCCATGGCTTCCCGCCCTATACGCGCGCGCGGGAAGAATTTCAAACAAGTAGTTTTGCGTACTACAGCAGTAGCCTCGCGTTCTGACAGTTGATACAGAGACAGCAGACAGTTGATACAGACCTACTATGCCACCACCATATTCAGTAGACCTACGGTGGAGGATTGTGTGGCTGTGCCTGTTTCATCAAAAGAGTAAGCAGGAGGTAGCAACTCTGCTACATGTCTCCACCAGAACTGTGGAACGATACATCCAACTATTTCTCTCTACGGGGGATGTAGCTGTAAAACCAAAGAAGAATGGCCCTGATACTCTTCTGAGCCAGTATGATGAAATGGTTTTAATCGAGCTGTTGAGCAAACAGCCTAGTCTATATCTGCATGAACTAAGATACAAACTGTCGCAGTCTACAGGAACTTTGGTCGATTGTTCAACTATCTGTAGGAGTTTAAAGAGGCTGGGTTTCTCTAGGCAGCAGATCTGCCACATAGCGTCGCAGCAAAGTGATGATGAACGAATGGAATTCTTGGCAGAAATTACTGCATTTGAACCTAAAATGTTAGTATGGCTGGATGAAACTGGTTGCAACAGAAGAAATGGGCTTAGAAAATATGGATATGGGTTGCGAGGGGTGCCACCAAAGGATTTTACTGTGAAGATTGGTGGTCACCACTACTCAGCCATTGGTATAATGACAACTGATGGTGTCGAAGATGTTTATGTTACAGAAAAAAGCGTTAATGGGGAGAAGTTCATGGATTTTATTGAAACAACATTGTTGCCAATTCTCCTTCCATTTACTGGTGAGAATGAGAAAAGTGTGGTCATCATGAACAACGCAGTAATCCACCACATGCAACCTGTTATTGAGGCTATTAACAGTGTCGGTGCTCTAGTCAGGTTTTTACCCCCCTATTCACCAGACTTTAATCCCATTGAACTTGTTTTTGCAGAGATCAAAGTATTTCTAAAGGAGCATCATGCCCTCATGCACACAATTGACCCACGATTATTGATCACCTATGCTTTCAATGCTGTATCAGTGGAAAATTGTATTGCATATGTTCGCCATTGTGGATACATGTAACATGTACACTTGTATAACAACTATGGGTTCATGGACAACTGTGTCAAGTTCAACTAGGTAGGGGTGAACTTTTTGAGTTGAGACAAAATCGGTTCCTTCTGCTCCTTGAACTCTGATTCAGTCAGAGCACCCATTTCATAAAGACTATGTAGTTCCCTCATTTGGTGAATATATTTGGAGCGCAAGTCCGCAAGTTTATTGGGAGAAACACCACCAGAATTAGTAGCAAGGGGACGGGTTTGGGGCGATAAGACGTTAACTACTGACTTTGCAAGTTCAGTGAATACTGTAGACATTTCATTGTCAGGTTTCTGCTTCCTTTTTCCTGTAAACATCTGTACTTGTGGAGGATTGTCTAAACTTTTGTGTGTACCCACACCTACCATTTCAGCCCAAAGGGTGTACTGGAGTGGGGTGTAACTGTCGCCATGCTTTTCGCGTAGTTCCGATTTAACTTCCTCAACACGTTCTTTTCGTTCCTCCAACGCTGACTTTTTTGGGGGGGGTTTCCCTTTACTTTCACGATCAGACTCTTCATCACTAGACTCTGCTGATTCCCTTCTCTGTTTTCTTTTTTTGGCGACAAGAGATGCTGCATCACACCAAAGGGTGCATGTGTTCCCTTTACTGAATATTGTTCCAACATGTTTTACATCAGCATCATCACGAATCCACAACCTAGTTTGGCCTTTAAAATAGCCGCAATCTGGGTCACCAGAAACCTTATCCCCTAGCTGTGAAGTTATTTCTCTCTTCAAACAAATTAGGTCTTCAAATGAGCGACTACTCAGGTTTCTGAGTGTGTAAGTTTTATACGGGTATTACTAAAGTTCGAGTTCGAGTTCGAGTTCGAGTTCGAGTTCGAGTTCGAGTTCGAGTTCGAGTTCGAGTTCGAGTTCGAGTTCGAGTTCGAGTTCGAGTTGACGGTCGCGCGCGCGCAGTACACAAACTGTCCTACAGTATAGCTCCGGTCAAAAAGGAGAGTAAAACGCTTCCGGGTGGAAGTTGAGATTGGACTACTAAGCGACCGTACATTGACTCATGTTCAGCGGCTGCAAGTAGAAATCACGCAGGTATCTTCGTACAATCGTGCGTAAACATCGTATTCTAAATTCATGGTACAATTATTTTTCAACGTCCGTATATCTCCGGAAACTAGAAAACGTTTTAATTCCGTTTTTGACCGGAGGCCTTCAATTATGGACTATGCATATGGCTGTCCAACTTAGACCCCAGTTGGAAATAACTCATTGACAACAATGGAGTGTACAATATAGTTTGGAAGGAGAAACCTAACATTAGAGTCCAACTTCAATACATACAATTTTCCGCTATGGTCACTGCAAGATTCTTGTCGAGTCTACAGGCTCCTGAAGGTAAGGAACATGGTGTCATGATCATCGTCATGTAGCTATCTGAAACAAAATTACTTGAGAACGTGCAATGTCTGACAAATCACTTTACCTCTGAGTAGCTGGGCTGTTCCTATACGTTGCACACTCAAACGACAGCAGCATAAAGGTGAAAGTCATTATCTTCCACCTGGAACTGTCTGCCAATAGATAGACTCTACATACATACTAGGGTAGCTAGCTATATTTGTCTGACGTAGCCACCCTGGGTTCGTCGCACCTCCAACAGTAACGGACAGCTCATCGGTATTAGCACACACGACAGAGGTTCACGCCTCCTCCAGAGCATGCTGTGATCCGTTCTCATGATTTGGCAAGTTCTGCTCGGACGTACACGGCCATCTTGGCCTGGAACGGTACGCGGAACCAACATCGAACTCGAACTCGAACTCGAACTCGAACTCGAACTCGAACTCGAACTCGAACTCGAACTCGAACTCGAACTTTAGCAATCCCCCTTTTATACTCAGACCGTTTGTCCGGATTTATTACCTTAATTGGCAGCGTCCTTCCGGGAGTATCTCTCCCATGCCTCGGCTCACCAGCAAATGAATTACCGTTGTTCACTGTAACATGACCTGCCTCGACAGATGTAGACTGCTGGTTGTGCTGAGCTATAACAGGAGCTGTAGGGTAGCAGTAGGGTCCGTAGAAGTATCCGCCACGCACGTCTGACTGTTCCATTGGTCTGTCTGATGATTAAATCGCAGTGCTAGCGTGCTCAACCACTCTTTACTTGTGTAGTAGCTATGTACCTAGCAAACAAGCCTCCACGTGGCGCCAAAAGGTGACGTAATTGATCATGAATAATATAAACTCTTAACCACTAATTGGATATGAGGCGGTCACTATTTAGACAACGGACTTGCAATCTACAATACCGATATTGAATAGATATAGCTAGACATCTGCATGCCTCTGACAGATAAATCTCTAGAGTCATGATGAAGTAGAATGTAACTACACTGGAATGGTATACTAGCTGGGTATCTAAACTTGGCACATGTACATGACATTATATGTTCTGTGGCTCTGGAATGGGTAACCAGATCTTATACACAGCTGGGCTGTATCATACTATTGTCCTCTATTGTTTTAGTAATGCAGGTGTATAATACATTGAGCCATAGAAGCAGCTCTTTAAACCAACCAATGACTGCAAAAGCCGTCATGAGCTCTCATAAGCCCACAAGAATGTATATGGGGAAATTAAGGCATTGTACCTTAATAGGGTTTTGCTTCCTTAAGCTGTTTCTATGGTTGGTAAAGAGTTAATACGCAATTGTCCGCCTGGCAGTTTTGCATGAAGAGATGGGAATTTTGTCACATGCAGGATGGTACGGAAGCGATAGCCTGACAATGCATGTGCTTATCACTTCAAATGGCTGTTCAATCAACTAAGTGGTTTAATTAACTCTTGTTTTAATTTCATGCAATACTGTAAAAGAATTATGTAGGAGTTGGTTCATGAGTAGTAACCCCATGTCTCCACTTAGTATCAACTGTATTCTTTGTATCGGCATGGGGAAAGTAGTTACCCAAGCTGTAGTGGCGAAAATCTAATAATAAATGTTGGAATGTGAGACATGTGAGGCACTGCCTACTATACAATGTACGTTTCTGAAAAATTCATGAAACAGATCATTGTATTGTATTAGATCTGAGAATTACTTCACACTTATAGCCAATCATTATAGCTATTCTTTGTGATTGAGTGTGATTCTGAATCAGGCTGCATGTGGGCGTAAAGGAATTTCTAGCACCCTTTGTACACATTTAATATGGCCACACCCATTATTAACAGTGAAACAGTTAATATACAACAGAGAAGCGTTATTCCTAACAATCCAGCCATGCAGTCTGACACCTGCAACATGGTAAAGATCGATTAAGTGCTCAATAATTATCGGGTGATAAAGCAGTAATTAACCCTTTAACCACCGAATTCTTCCCACCAAGACAACACATTTTCATGCATTCAGCGCACACCACTTTCGTAGGTACTCCTCTCCCACAGCATTCGCTCCTCAGCGGCCAAACTTGGTGGGGCCCGCACACATGGAGAGACCCCTCTGGCAATACCGTTAATGATATTCATGACCCCCCACAAGGCCAGCAATCGGAGGTCAAAGGTGGATGTCAGCCGGATTTTCGCCCAGCATTTCCCTAAACTTGGGCCAGATCTGACTGATGGCACAACTTACACCACCAATTTGCAGGTTTTCTTGAGGCCCTGGGTGGGGTCTATGAATATCATTAGAATCAAAAATTCTCGGGTCAATGAATCTTATTAAAATCAAAAAACGTCCACGACAGGCCAAAGGGGGGGCTGCCGCACCCCCTTTGAAACCCCCCCGCTTGTACGTTTAGTGGGGGAGGCGCGCCGAAATCTGACCAAATTTTTGAGTTCATGCCTTAAAGTCGTCCCTAGGCCCTCTGAAGACTTTTTGGTCTCTTTTTGGACTGGCGAGAAGCCCTACAAGTGCATAGGGTCTAAATGACGCCTATAGACGTCAATGGGGCTTAAAGGGTTAATGGTCAGTGCACAAAATTACTAAGGTAGGGCGGGGTAATTCGGGCCACGGGGTAATTCGGGCCACTTCAACTTCAGGTCAACGGTAACTAAAAACGGACAGACTTTAGGCAAACTTCTGGCCATGTATATCCAGGGACTCAACCTGCCTACAACTCACTAGAAGCAAGAATAAAAGGATGCTTCTTTCCTGTTGCAACGTTGAAGTGGCCCGAATTACCCCGTACTATACCGTGGCCCTAATTACCCCGCCCTACCTTATTCTTGCCTTCATGCCCTATACAGTATATAGCTCTACTACACCTTCACGATTGTCACAAAGCGGGACCAGCCTTTTCTCTGTACATTATTTGATAACTATAGATAGCTAGCCAAGTAACAAGAGTATATAGCTATATACGCCGGTAATTTATATGTAGTCTGGTTCATGCTCAAGGCTGACGTCCAACTCACGCCAGTGTTTCTCCGGTCTCACGCTGGTTTTATATAACTGTCCAGTGTCGCGGGTGTAACCCAGGCACTTTGTCGAAAACAAAAGCGGTCTATAGTTGATGCGGGGGGGAGCTGGATGGTATTTATGCACATTCGGTCGCGCGTGAAACCGCACATTCGTAGTACATGTAGGAGCATTCTTTCAAGCCTGGTGTTTGTTTCATCTGCAAGGTGGAGTTCTAATCAGTGAACTGACTGCATGTACTGGACTGGACTATACAAGAGAAAGGCGAAACCATTTTCGTGCCTTAATTACCTATGGTGAAAATCAAGCGAAACAGGAAGCCACACCTAAACGTTAACCACAAGGCATAAGCGGTTGGGGATTGTCTCTCTTGTCGCAGAGCCCAACCCTACAAGGCTGGTGACCCCAACTAGTGCAGGTGGTGCTGCCACACTAGACTACCAGGCACTTCCACAGTTCCACTATAACTGCTGCAAGTGTTGCCATGCACTGCTTTCACCTATACTGCATGCATGCTATGGCAATATATGCTACTGCTGCCGCTGCATGATGCAATATTGCACAGGTGCTGCCATATGCAGATGGTGCCAACGCTTGCACTGCTGCTACTTCTGTACATGTGCTTCCATGCACTTCAATTGCAGGTGTCATCTGCCATGCATGCATTGCTGCAGTGCTGCTGCAGGTTCTGCATGTGCATGCTATTCCTACTTCTTCTCTAGCTATGGCCATAGACGGTTTCTGCTACTGCAGGTACTACCACTGCTAGAGCGCTTGCAATGACGTCACCGGCCGTAAAACAACCGAAACGCCCTCCGTTATACCAACGTTTCTCTCTGATGGCAAAAAAGTTGTAGAGCTTAGCCCTAGCTATAGCTATACTTCTGGTGAGGTAGCTATAAGGAGAGTTTTGCAAGATGCTAGTTTTAATTTATATACCAGCAATGATGCATATGACCAGGGATTTAATTCGCTGTGTGACATGATACCAAGGAGGATACAGTAAAATTAGCTATGACCAATTATGAATCACAGACCATGATCTTAATTGCCCTTGGGAGTCATTCTTCGTCTATGATGCACCGGTATTATGAGCCTTGATGGCAGCTAGCTGAACCAGCACAGTGCATGTCTCATCAATCATGCAGTAACTCATTGGTATAAATTGTTCTTGATAAGTATAAGTATGATTACACTTTAGAGGCTATAGAGAGTCAGCGTTCATTTGCCAATTCACCACTTTGTTGTGTGTGATAAGTGCATGCAAAAGTGTCACGGTGCATGAGTGCAGTCAATTTATTATATAATGCCGTGCATTCATGTAATTTGATGTTCTGTATATTGCCAATGTGCCATGCATAGGTCCCTTAAAACAGCCTGGCTGTGTTATATAGCTCAAGCACATTGGAAATGGTGAAGGGAATTGTTACTAGCTAGTAGCTACTTCAGCAAGATCAGAAATGCAATTTCAAGTGCAGCGATTACAAAATAATCAATGTGAAAACTAGCTGGCCTTGTTTGCTGATGTCAGCATTCAGTATTTCTACATGACATTGTGCATGTGTAAACCAAGGTACAATCAGCCATAACAGTTACATACTGCCTACGACCTGCTGGACTAAACCGAAGGTTAATTGTTTATGTTGACATAACTTCGGGCTTGCTGTTGTGAAATGTAAGCAATATTCTTCTGTAACTCCACGCTGTGACCCGGAGAGGGTTCCTGCAAAGGGATTTCCTCATACTGCGGACTTTGATCGTTCTGTTGCAGACTTAAAGGAGAAACAGCAGCCAGGTGTTCACTCTCTTTTCGCTTTTTGGCCACCTTCTGCCTTCTGATGCTGATGACGTTACAGAAAACAGCAATCAAAACACCACAACTAAAAGTGATCACTCCAGATGTGAGGGCAGAAATACCACACATGATAATCGAGTCCATAAAAGTGTCTGCATGAAAGGGATAAAGTGGGGTTGAGTAGACTTAGCAAAGAGTCAATAAGATTGTTAGATATTCATGACTACGTGGCATGAAAGCATAAACAACTATTTAGAACTCACTTTTAGTAGTAATACCCCCACAACTCTGATTCCAGGAATTATTGACGGTGTGGTTTTCCTGGAAATCTTCCAGACAATTACATCTCTTTGCAATTGAGGTCAGATTTTCAGCAACACAGGTGTCTTCAATACCTGTGCTTCGGATTTTGGTCAACGCTTGCATGAAAAATGATGGCTGTACCATTCTACTGGCTCCAGGCGCTGTCAGAGAATCCTCACACTTCAATGATGGGACAGCTGCACAACATGTCAAGCAGAATCAAGTATAGTAGCTATCAGATAACATGCTGGACTTAGTGTTTGGAGATTCTCATAACAGTTACATGACCATGGTAAACTGAGATCTATGCTCTGCAAAGTACTTGAGCTAAATCGCAAAGCCCATACATCTGAGGGAATTCCCAGTTATCATGCATATAGGGCCAAGTGCCAAACTTCAATTACAACAACAGGCTGCATGCATACGGTAGGCAAGACAAGGAATTTAGAACACCATAATAGTGAGCTAGGTTCTTTCAGTATCTCATGAGGAGATGGAAGTGGGCTGGCTCGTGAGACTAGACAAGACAAGGAATTTAGAACACCATAATAGTGAGCTAGGTTCATTTCAGTATCTCATGAGGAGATGGAAGTGGGCTGGCTCGTGAGACTAGACTCTATACTTCCAAAACGACTTCCTTGCAATAGTCATTCAGCTTATAACACATTCAACACACCAAATTGAATTGAAGTGTTGTTCTTGCTTGGCCCAGCATTGCTCAAAGCTACGACCGTGATGTTGCAGACTGAACCCGGAGGGATCCTGCTCACAGTGTGGGATGTAGCAGTAACATTCTTAATGATGCTGTCATTACCAAATATGTGATAATGAAGGCGGTATCCAATCAATGGAGAACCTAATGGAGTGGGAAGAGGAGCCTGCAGAAGAATTCATGGATGCCGGATTATGAATTCTTTTCAGTAAAAGCATATTATGATAAACAATTAGCCATTAAGCAACACAGCGTATACGTACTTGCCAGCCAATGTGGATTTCATATCCGGATCCCTCCCTGCAGTATACTGTAGTGCTGACGTTTGTTGGAGGATGAGGTTCTATATATATGATTAATCAGTGATCAGTGAATGCTATCTGAGCTCAAGAGACTATCTGGAAGAGTAATGTCACTTTTCTAAACACATAGGGTGGTGCTGTAGCAGCCTAATCCTGTAGTGAGACTGTGTGTGGGTGGCTATAGCAAATAGGGCTGACAGTGTAGTACTGTCGATTTAGTAGGGAAAGTGGAATATGATACGTATACTGATACACTCCACCCTGATATAGTAACATGTAGCTGCAATATATGATTGTATATGCAACTACGTATACAGGTGCATGATTCCGTAATGCTACCTTACTGTCTGGTTTACACAGGTCCGTGTTGCCAGAGTCACAAAATTATAGCGGGATTTGCCGTACTATCCAAAACACAGCTACGACTAGTACATGTATTTAACATACCATAAAGTTCCACAGTTGAAATTTCTTTGACAGTGGGACCCACTTGATTCGGAGGAATGTTGGCAGTGATACAGTATGTATACTCCTGCAGAGGTGTCAGTCTTAGCCCAGACAAAAGAAATGAGCTGATATTTCCAGGGGTCTGCGCCTCCCACTGTGATCCATTTTGACTCGTGACCTGTATAGTGTAGTCGGTAATGCAGTGATATCCATCCGTAGGATTGACATCCCACTCCAAGAAAACAGACGAGAGACTGTCGGGAACCACAGTGAGGTTTTCAAGAACGATGGCTGAAAATGAACAAGAAATGTCATTACAGCATGCAAAATTAACTGAAATACAACCTACTAAACTCACCCAAACAATACACTTAACTCTTATTCTCTGGTCATTTATATTGAACACGGAATTATTTTAACATAGCTACTCACTTGATATAATGTGCAGTGAAAGTGATTGGTACGAGTTTCGATCCCTACTTGTGCAAGTAACCCTGGTTCCATTGCGAGAGGCCGTTGCACGGAAGGACAAGATTGAAACCAAGCAATTCTGGTACCTATCATAGTTCAAAACTATGGCTCTAAACAGCCCCCTTGAAGGTGCACTCTGAAAGTGCATGGTGATCTCTCCAAATCCTTCATTTTCCCAGAATACTGCATCCCCTCGAGCAGTGCACGTGAAGGTCACTTCCTCTGAGAGACAGGCATTTCTCTCAGAGATGCTGCTGTTCAATATCAGACCTAAGGAACACAAAGTATTGTGACTATAATTTATCTGCTTTGGAAGTCGCTTAATAACACATTGCCAGACTTGCATACAACTAGCTGTTAAGTACAATAATCACCACATCATAAACTACAAAGGAATGAATAATTAATTCACCTGTGCAGCCATTAGCTCCGCTTAGCGTTGTAGCAATGAATATAAATGCCGGAATCGCTGTGCAACTGAGCCTTCGGGGAGACATCGTTTTGGTCTCGTTCTGTTCGCTACTTGCACTAGGCAAATTGATACCTGTAACCTTTGACCTCATTAGTGATTCCAATTAAGCACGTTTTTGAAAACAAATTCAGGGACACTTGGTGTAGGAACCCTCTCTACATTTCTCCATTTAAATTGATCACCGGATATACCTCTTCCTTTTGATCACAATCACATCACTGTAACAATCCCATACTCTGAACAGGATACTTCCAAGTCCGATCTGTTCGTCATGTTGCAATTTGCATCATTCGAACATCACCATTGTCTATAGATTATCTTATCATCTCCTCATAGGATACTTCTATCCTTCTCCTTTGGTCTTGGAAGTATTATTTTGCTGAGGCAGTAGAAAGGTATTTTTAGGCAATTGGACTCCAAAGTAGCTACATGTATACGTAGCTGGCAGATCTTAAAGACATTTGTGTGGTGTCACTGGTTGACAACGTGATGTCAAAGCAATACAATTGCACCAAGGATGTCCACAACATCAATAATTCTTGGAATTAGAGCTGTGTGGGATTTCCAACTATAAGCGAGAGTTTAAAGTAGTTGTTTATACTTCCATGCCACGTAGTCATGAATACCTAACAATCTTATTGACTCCTTGCTAAGTCTACTCAACCCCCACTTTATCCCTTTCATGCAGACACTTTCATGTCTCTGTGGTATTTACTGCCCTCACGTCTGGAGTGATCGCTTTTAGTTGTTGTTTTCTGCAACCTCATCGTCATCAGAAGACAAAAAGCATGCGTAAAGGAGAATTGTAATTCAGCAGGCTATACACGTAGTGTTATGGAATACGGTACCTTGGTTTAGACAACTGGATTCTGCATGACATCAGCAAAACAAGACCACTGGATGAGCTACGTATGATTTTTCACATTGTTTACTATACATGAAAATGAAATACGGTAACTTCAGTGAACTTATTGAAATGCAAGTCCCTTGCCATACATATTCAGAGGAAAACTATTGGACCCACACTAAATCTCATATGGCGCTTTGTCAACACAACATCGATTTCTCACAAAGTTCATGGGTGCATGCGTTTCAGTGACTGCATTAATAATATTTATGGTACACTCTCGGCATATTCTAAACCTAATACACAAGGTTTCATCCATACATTAAAGCCACGTGCACCCTCCACCCAAACAGATGCAGATCAGACCAATTACATAGGTAACAAGACATTGATGGAGAACAATAATAATAGAGTTTCTAAGAGCATGCCACTCTCTGCAAGAGTACAAGACTGACTCATGCAACTTCCCATTGTTATCAGGGCTTCATCTGCAGGATTATAGACTTTTCACTTGTCAAACATTTTTTCAGAGGTTATAGATCTGAACTCCAGATTTACTTGGTTAACTAGCTGCTTTGTTTTTCACTCTTCTGTCTTAGAGATGGACGCAATGCAGAAACCAGGGCCATTGTTAGTATTGAAGAACAAGTTATATAATGTAGTAGCAGCTACTTGTAACTTGCAGTGAATTTACTAATCCTGCAGCTACATGAGCCCCACCCACTTCATGGGCGTACCGCGCCACGCCGCGCCTGGGTGGCCGCGCCCGCGTGGCCGAACCCACATAATTTTGTACTTTGACCCATATTAAAATGACCCAACCAGAGGCTGTGAGATCGGAGACCGAGTGGCTGAATCTCCTGCGAAGCAGGAAGAAGCTGGATCGCGAGAGAGGTCTCTCTCAACTCAAGAGTGTCCTGGAAACTGAGTTTCTGGAAGAGGAAGAGAAGTCCAAGTTAGAATCATGTATCTTCGACCTTCTCTCTTCCCTCACTGCCCCTTGGGAGGAGAAGCACGGGGGGCTAATGGCCGCGGGGGTCCTGGTCCCCACCGCCTCGGAGCGATTCTGTGACCTGGTGAAAGGGGAGATACCACTGCTGCTTGAGCACCAGGAGTCCAGGATTCGCCTGGCTGCAGGTGGGTTTGTTAGTGTAGCCCTGGTCTTGTAGGCCCTTGTCTCGGTACCAGACCCTGACAGTACTGGCTTAGCCTCGTTCCCAGACGCCTGGAGGCCTGGGAACGAGGCTAGGTTGGAAATGTACTGTGCATCCGGAATGCAGACGCACTCTCCAATTGGCTGATACAATTCTAAATGCACAAGAGAGTATCACTTTGTCTCGCAGGGCCAGGGTCCGGCCCCGCGAGACTAAGTCTCACTCAGGAGAAACTTAGATAATATATCTCTGCATATGGGAGAACTCCCCTCTGTTGGTGTTGTCACCACATACCTGTCCCTACTCTGCTGATATCCACACGTGCACACTGTGCACCCACCGCACCCCACGCTTCCCTTTCATCCCCTGACGTGTTGTACACAATCCACTGACCCACCCCACGCTTCCCTTTCATCCCCTGACGTGTTGTACAGCAAGTCCGCTGACCCACCCCACCCCACGCTTCCCTTTCATCCCCTGACGTGTTGTACAGCAAGTCCACTGACCCACCGCACCCCACGCTTCCCTTTCATCCCCTGACGTGTTGTACAGCAAGTCCACTGACCCACCCCACGCTTCCCTTTCGTCCCCTGACGTGTTGTACAGCAAGTCCACTGACCCACCCCACCCCACGCTTCCCTTTCATCCCCTGACGTGTTGTACAGCAAGTCCACTGACCCACCCCACCCCACGCTTCCCTTTCGTCCCCTGACGTGTTGTACAGCAAGTCCACTGACCCACCCCACCCCACGCTTCCCTTTCATCCCCTGACGTGTTGTACAGCAAGTCCACTGACCCACCCCACCCCACGCTTCCCTTTCATCCCCTGACGTGTTGTACACAAGTCCACTGACCCATTCCCACTTTGCAAACTAGGTCTGTCACTCAATGCATCTGGTGTCAGGCATGAGTTCGTGATTATTGGCTGTGATGACTGCTTTTCTACATTCATTGGTACCATAGTGGAAGAATAGCTAACAAATTACCAGTGGCTGGTTCTACAAACAACCCCATCCCCGCCAAATTTATATCCTACCTATCCATCCCCTTCTGTCTCATCCACTCTATACCCAGCCATCGCTCCTGACCGTTCTTTTCTCATTCTTCCCCTCCTGAGCCAAGCCATCCTAACCACCCTTCTGTTTCATCCCCTAGGAGAGATTCTTGGTGTGCTCTGCCAGCACTGTGGTTCCGATGTGTTTGCAGAGCTGCAACCTGTGCTGATTGCTGGAATAGAGGACAACATCGATAGGGATACTGAGGTGGTCACTGAGAATCCTGAACTTGTGGAGAAACTGCGCCGTTCTTCCTCCTCCAGTGATGAGGATGAGAGGGTAGGTTCCTGATTGATAACCTCATGGGAGGGAGTCTATCCCAAGGGTCAGGCTATCCCGGGAGGGAGGCTATCCCGGGAGGGAGGCTATCCCGGGAGGGAGGCTATCCCGGGAGGGAGGCTATCCCGGGAGGGAGGCTATCCTGGGAGGCCCAGGAGGGAGGCTATCCTGGGAGTGAGGCTATCCCGGGAGGGAGGCTATCCTGGGAGGGAGGTTATCCCGGGAGGGAGGCTATCCCGGGAGGGAGGCTATCCCGGGAGGGAGGCTATCCCGGGAGGGAGGCTATCCCGGGAGGGAGGCTATCCCGGGAGGGAGGCTATCCCGGGACGGAGGCTATCCCGGGAGGGAGGCTATCCCGGGAGGGAGGCTATCCCGGGAGGGAGGCTATCCCGGGAGGGAGGCTATCCCGGGAGGGAGGCTATCCCGGGAGGGAGGCTATCCCCGGGAGGGAGGCTATCCCAGGAGGGAGGCTATCCCGGGAGGGAGGCTATCCTGGGAAGGTTGCTCAGCTGCATTTCCAGGATACAGTGTAACCTCATTCCTGGGTTTGAACACTTGCAGTATTGTAACTGGAGATGGAAACAGCCTGGATACTGGAGTATTTGGAAAGTGAAGAATATTAGAAAGACTGCTAGTACCTTAAGGATAGGAGGCTTGCCGTAATTGGAGAGGATACTCACAAATGCAATACAACTAATGGAATGCCTCGCTCCCAGGATAGCCTCTCTCCCAGGATAGCCTCACTCCCGGGATAGCCTCACTCCCGGGATAGCCTCACTCCCGGGATAGCCTCACTCCCGGGATAGCCTCACTCCCGGGATAGCCTCACTCCCGGGATAGCCTCACTCCCGGGATAGCCTCACTCCCGGGATAGCCTCACTCCCGGGATAGCCTCACTCCCGGGATAGCCTCACTCCCGGGATAGCCTCACTCTCAGGATAACCTCACTCCTGGGATAGCCTCACTCCCGGATAGCCTCACTCTCAGGATAACCTCACTCCCGGGATAGTCTCACTCCCGGATAGCCTCACTCTCAGGATAACCTCACTCCTGGGATAGCCTCACTCCCGGATAGCCTCACTCTCAGGATAACCTCACTCCCGGGATAGCCTCACTCCCGGGATATCCTCACTCCCGGGATAGCCTCACTCCCGGGATAGCCTCACTCCCGGATAGCCTCACTCTCAGGATAACCTCACTCCCGGGATAGCCTCACTCCCAGGATAGCCTCACTCCCGGGATAGCCTCACTCCCGGGATAGCCTCACTCCTGGGATAGCCTCACTCCCGGGATAGCCTCACTCCCGGGATAGCCTCACTCCCGGGATAGCCTCACTCCCGGGATAGCCTCACTCCCGGGATAGCCTCACTCCCGGGATAGCCTCACTCCCGGGATAGCCTCACTCCCGGGATAGCCTCACTCCCGGGATAGCCTCACTCCCATGATGTTATCTGGGTCAGTGGCCAATGAGATGTGTATGTTTTATCTGCTGGCCTTCATCCCTCCAGCCCAGATCCCCAACAGCTGCTCAAATCTTCCATGATACTGCTGGCTGGAAAGCACTGGAGACCTACATGGTGTACGTTAACAAGGGCGCATCGAGCCACCGGAGGTGGCTGCTTCCGGTGGCTCAATGCGCCCTTGCGTTAACGTTGTTGGCCATCTGTGCTGTGGTAAATGTAGCTTTGGATGACACCTAGCTAGATGAAGTGTTAGTGGTAGAGGTAGTACTGAAGGTATATGTGCTTACTCTCGACTGCACGTCTCCTCTCCCACCCTCATGCAAACACACACGCACACATACACACACACACTCATGCACAACAACACGCATACACACACATGCAAACACACACATACATGCAAACACACTCACACACACACACTCACACACACACACTCATACACTACACACACACACACACTCAATTGCACACACTCACACATACATACGTACACTCACATGCACACACATTCACACACATACACACACACACACACACACATGTGTGCACACATGCAAACACACATACGCACACATCACATACATTACCAGAGCTCTGCAGCAAGCGGTTGTCAGCTGTGGTTCCTCCTTTGAGCCATTTCTCACCTCAGACCTCCTGCAGCTGATATTCTCTGCCCTCAAACACACCAACAGATTCATCAGAGAGACAGGATTCAAAGTGCTTGCTGCCATTGTGAAGTGCCCAGGTACGTGGTGCGTTTACACGACATCACCAATGACATCACCAATGACATCACCAATGACATCACCAATGACATCACCAATGACATCACCAATGACATTATAGTTACTTCAAACATTGCAGCATAGAAGCAGATCTGCACACTTAAGTTGTTGGGGTCACTGAACTCACTGTACATGTGACCTTATGTATTATAGGCAAATGTGGGCATTTGGAGTTTACCCCTGCACATTTCCAAGTCTGACAGCATGATGTTATCCTCCGTCTCCAGACCTTTCTCCAGGCACAGTGGAAACTTACTGGCATTTGGTAGCAGGCCACCTAGCCCAGGGGCTAGCGGATAACTGGAGCCAGGTATATAGGACTGAGTCACACAGACGTGGTGAATTCTTTGCCCTCTTTTATTGCACGTAACCCCTGTTCTGAAGGTTCGGATGTCAGCGTCTGTAGCAACAAGAGAGTTCCTCACCCACGTCCACCCAAAGGAAGCAAGAGAGGTCTACTTTCCCACCCTCCTTCCAGCCATGTGCCTCAACAGGTGCAGATCAACTTGCATTTAGCAGCCGACACAACTGATCAGCTGTGGTACTAGCCTCGTTTCCATGGAGGCCTGGGAACGAGGCTACTGTGGTACATGTATGAGAGTTAGATGTTTGGTAGAATCTCTTCTATAACTCTGCAGCCCAAAGATGATGAGTAGATCGCTAACAGCATCACGAAACAATTTTTTGCTATACTTCAAGCGATGAAAAGCTGGACAGGGTTAAATCACTAAGTACTTGTGTGTGCGGCTGAGAATTTACGGAATAAGGATTATATAGCTCTTACTACAATCTCAGAGTAGGCAAACAGAGATTCTGCCGTTGTGCATAGCAACAAATAATGATGACAGAACTTGTGTATTATAAGATCTGTTATCTGGTTACAACGAATTGAAGGACAACACCATTTCAGAACCTGCCACTGAACTGACTCCAAGTATTGCAGACTGCCTGCTTCAAGATTACGCAAGCGAGTAGGAGCATTCGCTTGGCTCATTGAACACGTCCCCTCTCTAGGTATTATGTGGCGGAGGGTGTGAGACTATACTCTCAGGAGACGTGGAGGGTGGTCACTGAGAACAGGGGAGTGCAGCTGGTGGAGAAACACATTCACAATGTGGTGAGAGAAGTGTAACATCATCCAGTGTGTGTGTGTGTGTGTGTGTCAGTGTCAGTGTCAGTGTCAGTCCTGGTTATCTAGTGGTATTACTTTTGAGTGATAGGTGACTACATGTATACTGTGCCGTGAATGAACTACATGCTGACAATATCCCCTTTTTTACCTCTCCGACGAAAGCTGATATATACTGCAATGCATTATGCTCGGTACTAAAGAGTTTGAACCACATGTGCACTTGTGTGTGCAAGTATATTTGTGTGTGTACGTTATATAGGGTGCTCTTACCAACTCAGGTTGAATTCTACATATCTCAGAGCCAGGCATCAAACCATGCCGTGAGGGAAGCAGCTTGTACCTGCATTGCTGAGCTGGGCACCAAGGTAGTAATAATTATTGTTAGTGATGCGGAGAGTGAGAGAATCAGTTGGAATTCGGCTGAGGCCTGCACACAATGCTGCCATATGCAGCTTGTGTGCTGCTCCTCTGCTGTGGGCCCAGTAAGAGCACCTGACTTCTCTCTACGCATCACTACTGTAACATTCATTGAGCAATTGAGTAAATATCAGCCAACTTTACAAAGTTATTCTTGCCATGTACCCATGATGACCTACAGGTATGTATGTTAGCAAATAGCATACTCTGATGTTACATGAATGAGTTGTAATTACACCCAGATTCAATGCTCAATAGATCTTGATAGCGCCCAATACAGAGAAGGTACTTAGGCGCATGCCATAATCATTTCGAGCAAAAGATCCTGTGTAGCCTTGTTCCCAAACTGCCTAGGAGGAGCCTGGGAATGAGGCTAGTATACACTAAGACACCTGCTGCCACTTGAGAGCTGTACACATCACTGAAACAAACTAACTAGTGCCTGACGTTGTGCTGATATGTCGTACCATCCTTTTTGCATGCGTGTTTCTCTCGATCCCATGGTGATCCCCATCTCATTCTCTATGTTCATGCTCCCTGTTCTTAGGTACAAAGGGACTGTCTTCGTCCATCCATTAGCCGGCTCATTTCCGGACTGCTGGAATGCTTTAAGGATGACAGCTGGCCTGTCAGAGATGGTGAGAGAATACATCTGCACATCTCACACACAAAGCTAGTTGTTCTCTAGCCTCGTTCCCAGGCCTCCTCGCAGCCGTGGAGAAAACTCACGGCTGCGAGACAAAATCTGGGTGGAGGCCTGGGAACGAGGCTAGTTGTTCTCATCCATGACCAACACTTCAGCCTAGACCACACACTTGCTTCCATGGCATGTATGCATGTCCTTCTCACATGCAGCTGCTTGCTTGGCTTGTGGCAATTTTGTTGCCTGTTTTCCGGAAGAATGCAGGTACGTACCTGTGGGATAGTGGAGGGAGTTGGGGTGAGGGAGGTGGGGGAATGTGAGTCAATAAGATGTGTGCTCATGGCTTTATATTCCTCGCAGACCCTCGCTGGATGAACTATTCACACTGTTCTTTGCTAACCTCGAGGACAGCATCCCCTCAGTCAGACAGGGAGCGGCTGGGGCAATAGCCAATGTGGTTCAGGCATATGGTAAGCTTTCTTAACACCCCCTCCGAATTTCTTTGAAATGGTTGATGGAATGCACTAATGCTTTGACTTTGAAGCTCTCCCCCCTCATCAGTTCTGTGTTAGTGGGACGCTCTGCTGATGTATAGTAACATGATTACACGATCCATTCCAATGTGCTCAGGTCCGGAGGTGGAGGAGAGGGTGTTTGCAACCATCAAGGAGAGACTACCACTGGTAGCCACACAGCCAGCCACACAGGAAAAGTATGTATGCATTATCTGAGTGCATATAGAATGATTAAGTGTGATGATAACTGTGCTACAGGGTTTCATTGCCCCCCTTGCCCCTCCAAGTCTTTACTGCCGCCCCTCAAAGATACTATTATGTACGCAAGACAACTCATGCCTCCCCCCCTCCCCCTCCCCCCACCCTAAATGAAACACTGGTTCACTTGTGCTTCGAACCCTAGTCTGCTTTTCATTTCTGTGTGTCTGATCAATATACACTACATGATCCAGAAGTGTGATTGGCCAGTGAAAGCATGTGACTAAGACGAATATTAGTTTGTATGTGGGATGTGTTACTAGTCCTTATTACAGTAATGACAGGGTATCAAACACTACCAGGTCATATTGCCATGAAATGTATATGAAATTCCTAGGAAAAGGTGTTGCTACCCATGAAAATGGCCATGAAAATCGCGTCATAGGATTTTCATTACGTATGAATTATCCATGAAAAATGATCTCAATTCTCACAACCCATGAAAATGGTATGACTTCAGAGCTATGAAAAACACATGAGTGTTCAGGCTCTTAAAATCCCATGAAAGCCATGTGAATTCCAGTGTATGAAAATGCAGTGAAAATCAGTAACATGGAAATCCCATGAAAGCCATGTGAATTCCAATGTATGAAAATGCAGTGAAAATCAGTAACATGGAAATCGCATGGAAATCCCATGAAAGTCTTCATGTCCGAGCTTGCTTTCCAATGAAAATGCCATGGAAATGAAAAGGCGCATAAGTATCTAAAGTAAGCAGCTGTTGGAGATTGATAGCATAAGGCCAGGTAGCTGCCATCATGTTTTCAGACTTTTCTTGGGTTTGCTGGTCAGTTAGTTGCGAACTACTATTGCTGTTGAAGTTCTGGGACTATCAAGGAGAGTCTGCTGCTGAACGGTAGGCAAAATTACTGTAACTATTTTAACCCTGAGAGCCAGTCATATAATTTGGCACAGTAATCGCTAGATCCTGGCTGTAACAGTAGCCTCTGGATGAGGAGCTCATATGTAGCTTCTAAATAGGTTAGATAAGTGGTACAAGTTCTAATAGTTCAGGCTCATAATCAAGGAACTGAGAAGTGCAGGTGAGCCCTAGGCCACTCAAGGTCTTCGGTAACAGGACGAAGGTCCCAGTAGGTTGTTGGGTATAAAGCTGCTATATACATGTAGCTAGTTTGGAAAATGAAACTTTTCATCTGAACTGACTGCTCTGTAGCTGCAGACCAACCCCCTACCTATACTTCCTCAAAAGATGCCTGTCTTATAACTGCCCTGGTACTTAGGCCTTGTGACTCAAAACCCCAAATGCAGTAGTCGACTGGATTACTGTACAGAAGGGTACCACCGATGGTAACTGGTGGGGTTGACGGATTTTCAATAGAGCAAGTTGGAAAGTGCGGATAAAGAGTATGTGTGCCTTCATTGATGCCAAGTCCTACCGATTATTATACGTCTGATCATGTATATATATGTATGGCATTCAAATTCCATGTATGAAAACAGCATGAAAGCAATTTCATAGCATTTTCATTCGCATTAACCCTTTAAGCCCTATTGACGCGTATAGGCGTCATTCAGACCCTATGCACTTGTAGGGCTTCTCGCCAGTCCAAAAAGAGACCAAAAAGTCTTCAGAGGGCCTAGGGACGACTTTAAGGCACGAACTCAAAAATTTGGTCAGATTTCGGCGCGCCTCCCCCACTAAACGTACAAGCGGGGGGGTTTCGAAGGGGGGGGGGGGCGGCAGCCCCCCCTTCGGCCTGCGGTGGGCGTTTTTTTGATTTTAATGAGATTCATTGACCCAAGAATTTTTGATTCTAATGATATTCATAAACCCCACCCAGGGCCTCAAGAAAACCTGCAAATTGGTGGTGTAAGGTGTGCCATCAGTCAGATCTGGCCCAAGTTTAGGGAAATGCTGGGCGAAAATCCGGCTGACATCCACCTTTGACCTCCGATTGCTGGCCTTGTGGGGGGTCATGAATATCATTAACGGTATTGCCAGAGGGGTCTCTCCATGTGTGCGGGCCCCACCAAGTTTGGCCGCTGAGGAGCGAATGCTGTGGGAGAGGAGTACCTACGAAAGTGGTGTGCGCTGAATGCATGAAAATGTGTTGTCTTGGTGGAACGAATTCGGTGGTTAAAGGGTTAATTTTGGGGGGATGACAATGAAAACCCCATGAAATTGATAGGAAATTCAGGCATGAAAATGCTATGAAATACCATGACATGAGTTCCAAGAAAATTCATGGGTATTCCATGGAAAATCCATGGAAAACTTTCATGGAAATTCCACATACTAATTCACACTGTTTTCACACAAATTTCATGGCATTTTCCAACAAACTGTACCTATGAAATCCCTGGGGAACGTTAAAAATTCATAGGTTTCTGGAATTCATAGGTCATGAAAATTGCGTGAAAATGCCAATGGATAGCATAGGGTAAACCTATAGATTTTCATATACATTTCATGGCTCTCATCTGGTAGTGAAAGCTGCCCCCAAATTCATGGGCATGAGAAGCACAGGGTTTCCCTGTGTGCCAATGGCTATGCAAAGCGATCATGACAAAGGCTGCACTGACTGAGCTCATCACTTGCAGGTACCCTGGTGTTGATCCCCGCCCGGCAGTGTTTGGTGTGGTGACGAGGGTGCAGGACAGCGGTTATGACCCCCACACCAATCAGCAGGTATTCTGTACATCACATCAGTAGCCTCGTACCCAGGCCCACAAGCGGAACGCGGAAGTGGGCCTGGTGGCTCTTGGCAAAATTCCCGTATGTGCTGAGGTCAGCAGTCTTGATTTCGGGTAGCCTTCAAGACTCACCTCTGGTCGCTCCTTGCATAGGACTTTCCACTTAGCCATCACCAATTAAGGTTACGGCGCACGCCGTGTGAAATGTATTGGGAAATGTATACTTAAGCTCGCTAACCAAAAATCTCTGGTACGAACAGCGTGAGCAATTTGATTCTGGAGGTGGACGTGCGCTGTCACAAGGTGCAGGGCATGATGGAAGCTTTTATGGATACACTGTATAGCCGTGCAAAAACGAGCAGTTCAGTTCACCAAAAAGCCGCTTTTCTCAAGCGAGACAGCAGATAAATTTGCCAGGGATTATGCTATCAAAAAGGCTTCTGTCATGCCCTGCACCTTGTGACAGTGCACCTCCACCGCCAGAATCAAGTTGCTCACACTCTTCGTACTAGGAGACCTAAACAATTAAAGCTCCAGAAGATCAGTAATTGAAGCTACACCATTTTTCACCCCGCGCTCTTTGTAAGAAGCCTTTACGTCTTCACACGGAATGTTCCGATTCACAGAAGCTTGCCTTCCAATTAATGGTGAAACCGCACTGCAAATGCATGTCTGAAACGTTGGCGCCATTTTGAGACATGTACCGTATCAAGTGCACTCTGTGTATTTAGCACCCACCCGATACTTCTTCCATACAGTGTATTAAACGCCTACCCATCTTGACCAGTAATTAAGTAAGTTTAGGAAAAGCCAGTAATCAACATTACGCACTTCTCAGATATTGCACAGTCCCATGAAGAACCCTTACCTCATCACTCTGTTTTGTGTTTACATGCTTAAGTTCAATATAATGATATTCATAACCAAGTGTTGATATTCACAATTATAGCCAACATATATTGTGTGGGTGGATACTACAGGTCTAATGGTCTGAAGTATGTAGTGTCTTGTGCCCACTCAGCTACAACCTAATGTTCACCAACCCTTGGGAACTTAATACGTACACCTTCGGCGGCTCATAAGCTCCTGGTGCGTGTTACTATAGTCCTCCTTCCCCTTCCCCTCTCTCAGATGTACTCTTGTGGTTCATTGGCACCCAAGATGAAGAGGGCAGGGTGCATGGACAGTGCCTTCCACAAACCAGCTGAGCCCTGGGAGAAGAGTGAGGGGTGAGTGGGAGGAGAGTGAGGGAGAAGAGTGAGGGGTGAGTGGGAGGAGAGTGAGGGTGAGTGGGAGAAGAGTGAGGGGTGAGTGGGAGAGTGAGGGTGAGTGGGAGGAGAGTGAGGGGTGAGTGGGAGGAGAGTGAGGGGTGAGAGTGGGAGGAGAGTGAGGGTGCGTGGGAGAAGAGTGAGGGGTGAGTGGAAGAAGAGTGAGGGGTGAGGGGAGAAGAGTGAGGGGTGAGTGGGAGGAGAGTGAGGGTGAGTGGGAGAAGAGTGAGGGGTGAGAGTGGGAGGAGAGTGGGGGGTGAGTGGGAGAAGAGTGAGGGGTGAGTGGGAGGAGAGTGAGGGGTGAGTGGGAGGAGAGTGAGGGGTGAGTGGGAGAAGAGTGAGGGGCAAGTGGGAGGAGAGTGAGGGGTGAGTGGGAGAATGAGGGGTGAGTGGTAGAAGAGTGAGGGGTGAGTGGGAGGAGAGTGAGGGGTGAGTGGGAAGAGAGTGAGGGGTGAGTGGGGGGAGACTGAGGGTGAGTGGGAGAAGAGTGAGGGGTGAGTGGGAGGAGAGTGAGGGGTGAGTGAGGGGTGAGTGGGAGGAGAGTGAGGGGTGAGTGGGAGGAGAGTGAGGGGTGAGTGGGGGGAGACTGAGGGTGAGTGGGAGAAGAGTGAGGGGTGAGTGAGGGGTGAGTGGGAGGAGAGTGAGGGGTGAGTGGGAAGAGAGTGAGGGGTGAGTGAGGGGTGAGTGGGAGGAGAGTGAGGGGTGAGTGGGAGGAGAGTGAGGGGTGAGTGGGAGGAGAGTGAGGGGTGAGTGGGAGGAGAGTGAGGGGTGAGTGGGAGGAGAGTGAGGGGTGAGTGGGAGAAGAGTGAGGGGTGAGTGGGAGGAGAGTGAGGGGTGAGTGGGAGAAGAGTGAGGGGTGAGTGGGAGGAGAGTGAGGGATGAGTGGGAGGAGAGTGAGGGGTGAGCGGGAGGAGAGTGAGGGGTGAGTGGGAGAAGAGTGAGGGGTGAGTGGGAGAAGAGTGAGGGGTGAGTGGAAGAGTGAGGGGTGAGTGGGAGGAGAGTGAGGGGTGAGTGGGAGGTGAGTGGGGGGAGAGTGAGGGCCGAGTGGAAGGAGAGCGAGGGGTGAGCGGGAGACACAAAATTGCAATCAAACTGGTCCTGCGGTACATGGTATTCTCACATAGTGTGTTCTGTGTTTGCAATGTGCATACTTCTCCTGTGCAGCTGTGTACACTTGCTGGCAGAGCTGAGCC
Source organism: Axinella damicornis (assembly GCA_963931865.1). NCBI lineage: Eukaryota > Metazoa > Porifera > Demospongiae > Axinellida > Axinellidae > Axinella > Axinella damicornis. The sequence goes on along the minus strand of OZ007507.1, from coordinate 13,825,733 downwards.
ATCAGCGCTCCTGTGCAGACAGGGTCTCATCTCTGCTCCCAGCTGTAGCCGAGGCAGCCCGACACAAGCACTACTCACAGCACTACAATTTCTGTGAAACTGTGCTGAAACAGGTCAGACACCCATCGTCCATCATCTTTGGTGTATATTTGAGTGGCAACCTAGTCTCAGTCCCAGATACAACCTAGTCTCGATCCCAGACCCAACCTATATATACCGTGCTCTCGCGAAAGTCCGCCCATGGGCGCTGAATCTTACTTTCTCACCAAACAGGGGGGTGGGCGCTCTTTCAAGTGTTTCCGCATTCAACCTTGAAAGAGCGCCCACCTTTGTTTACATACACAAGTAGCGCAATAGCAGCGATCGAGCAGCAAGCGCGCGTGAGTCAAAGCCAGCTCGCAGCACATCTACATCGCTGGAGTCACTAGCAACATCACCGCTCACCACGTCGTCTTCGCTGCCGCCAAGCGCTGGCTGAGGTCCAGCGTGGAGGCCGCGGGGCCGTCGTCAGCTCAGGAAAGCCAGGCAACACACATGACACCATAGCTACGGATACACAGACTAATAGAGACTTGCTGCAAGGAGGTTCTTACCTCAGATACGCTGGAACATCTCACTAATGCGCTCCATCGCCTGTTACACGAGGCACGAGGCTATAGCGCGAGGGTGGGCGCTCATTCGAGTAAACTTTGACCCTATATAGAAAATTGAGCCAAAAATGGGGGGTGGTCGCTCTTTGCGGAGTGGGCGGACTTTCGCGAGAGTACGGTAGTCTCAGTCCCAGACCAAACCAACCCCAGCGCAGATCGCTGGAATGAGACTAGTGTCAACCACACTCCCATGTACCTTACCATTTAGCCTCGTTCCCAGCCGCTCGGTAGGTGGAGAAAAGCACCAGGTATCCACTGCATGTTTGCACTTGCATGAACAGTTCCGATACCTTCTCCGTATAATGTATAATTCATCAAGGTACATACATACATTTGTAAGCTGAATTAACACGGACAAATATTTGGTCTGCCTTTCGAAGTGACGTGAAGCACGATACAAACAGTGAGACCCCATAGATAAATTCGACCAGGCCGTATGTAACCATACAAAAACATTCTTGCTGTTATGTACGTGCTATTCTGTTGTCAGTTGTTCGTTCAGTACCATTCCTGGCTTTCCAACCTTACTGAGGGCGTACGACTTGGCTTGGTTGAACAGAGCTGCATATTGTAGATCAAAACGACTCCCGTGTTTCAGTAATGTACGGTCGTCTAACACGGACTAGTATAGCAAGTTCCCCACAAAAACCTGGGGAGCCGTGCATGCTCAAACAGTGGATACCAGGCACTCTTCTCCCCCTACCGAGCACCTGGGAACGAGGCTACTTACCATTGTAAGGACCCTACCGAGTAGGTAATGGGTTGCTGTGTATACCATGAAGAATTCCAACAGGTGTAAGCTTTGCTGGCTCCACTGGATCTTGAATTCCCTTCACAGACTGTTTTCATGATCTACTTTACTCCATGTCAAAATGTAATGATGGTCTCAGTTGGGAACACTCTTTTCTTCCCCCGTGCTGTGCAGCTTCCTGTCATTGCAAAGGCTCTTGGGAAGAGGCCGTTCAAAAGATACTTGGAGCTGTTCTTGGATGCCTTATTCTATGGACTGGTCAGTCATACATGTATGAGCATGTGTGTGTGCATGTGTGTGTGTGCATGTATGTGCGTGCATGTGCATGTGTGTGTGTGCATGTATGTGCGTGCATGTGTGTGTATGTAATAATTATGGCACACACATACACACACATACATACACACACACACACACACACACACACACACACACGCTCACACACACATACACACTCATGCTCACACACACATGCACACACACCACACACACATGCACGCACATACATGCACACACACACATGCACACACACATGCTCACACACGTGCACACCACACACACACATGCACACACACACATACCACACACACACACAGTCCTGTGATAGTGTGCTAGTGAATGCTGCTGCAACGGACTGCCTCTCAGAGTTGAACAAGCTGCTGGGCAGGATGATCATGAGGGGGAGGGTGGAGCAACATAACCCCCAGTAAGGACTTCTGTTACCTCCTGCATTGTACCTTACTAACCAGACTAACAAAGCCCCTCTTGAATTGGAAGTTTGTGGCATCCATAGGAAAAACTAATACAGCACTGGAACAGCACCGTAATCGTCAAAGTTGCTCTGTGATCGCACCGTCGGCTCACCCATTCGAGTCTGTAGTGAGACTACTTCACTTTTTGACTATACGTTATTTCCTGCATAGACCACACCTATGGGCACACCTCTTGCCGAAATGAATTGCCGTAAAACAAACGTTCAAGTTGTCTCTCCACGGACTTGAACGGGCGAGCAGACAGTGATGACATGGAGCAGTGGCTGCCCAGTCCCGTATCTACAGGCAGTTTTAAGTTTTTCCTGTGATTCTTTAGTTCTGAATTTGATCTTGATTGCCCCACTTTGCACTGCTGTAACAGTTATACTGTAGACCCTAATCAGAGTGGACCCTAGTGACTGTGGTCGTGCATGCTGTTCTCTAATGCTCATACAGGTATCTGGAACTCTATGACAGAACGTTAGCTGTGAAACAGTAGCTGTAATTTATGGCTTTGTATTGTGAATGTAGAACTGAGCAATTGTTTTGTTTATCACTACATCTTCACTAGAAGTATTATTCATGTGATTATATGCACAAGTCTCTGCACCTTTTCCACATGTGCAGTTCAACAGCTATAATGCTTTCAAGGAATAATATTGCATGCGGTAAACTACTGTAACAATGAACACGTATACATCAATATAATTATTGGTAGAGCTGTAAGTCATATCACGTGCATGTATAATTCAGTATATAATTGCACTGTACATGTGAATCACAATAATTATGCATGATTGATCTCTATAGCTTGAAGAGACTGAGGTATATAAGGCAAGCTCCATGCATATGAGTCTAAATCCGTACTGCACTTTGTGTGCCCATGGCTAGGGTGTGCACTTATAGTATATGTCCATGATCTGCATGCCTCAGAGAAAAGCCAATTAACCTGCCGTGATAATCTGCTAGTGCTGCAGGTGCTATACCTAAGTCACTTGTCCATACAACCAAGACCAAAAACTGACACCAATTTAAGTTACTAAAAATTATTATATAGCTAAGTCTGTGAGAATATGCAATCATCGATCAGTGCTGTTCTGTGATATAATTATACCGCAAACTTCACGCATT